>MU696914.1:164660-175015 GCA_026770625.1 Nicotiana glauca | reverse complement strand
ATTAGTATGATTATTAGTTTAATCTCAATTTTATAAATTCAATATATATGTATATATATATATATATATATATATATATATATATACATATAAAACATAATTTTTTTTATATATATATAATTTAATTTTTCGACAGAGGATAGTCAATTGACCATCCTTAACCCAACGTAGCTTAGCCCGATTGGTATTTTTGCGTTTAATCACTCCGTTTTTTTCCTTCATGATCATGTGCAACCCCTAATATAGTTTATGATTACCCTTCACCTAAAACCTATAATTATTTAAACATAATTGCCTTTTAAGTAAAACTATGGCATTATAAAGGACTAAAGCCAAAGAATGTAGCAGATATATGACAAATTAACTACTACGAGTCAAAAAAAAAAAATAACTATGTCATATCTTGTAAAAGCAAATATTATTCTCCTATTATCAGGCTTGATCCAAGCTAATTAGGGCGCGTAAAGCTTTAGTCATTGTAATTTGTTCATGTAATTGCACTTGAATAATAAGTTAACCAATTATTTTGTAAAATATCAAACTCCCTCTATCCATTTATTACTAACAGTAGTTAGTTAGGGTTGACCTTTGCAATTAAAATCATTACTCCCGCATGAAATCATACCACCAACTTAGTAAAAAATTCAAATAAAAAAGGAAGAAGGGGTAACTTTTTTTCTTTTTCACTCGGAGTTCGATAATCGTTTTAGGGTATGGGCTAAATTAGAAGTTGCGCCATGTGAGGCCCATTAAAAGCGGAAGAGCCCATGTATAAGACTTTCTCTATTCACGTGAAACGAACATAAAATCTTTGATTAAAGATATAACTAGGGATCATATTCATCCCACTACAATTTTTGACGATAAAAGAATATAGGGGAAAAATATGATGCATGTAGTAATGTACTGTAATCATTGTTGGAGGATGCCTCATTGGTGACCATCATCAACTAATGCAATTTTGTTTGAAGACCTTTTAATTTGTCTATATATTTGGCAGCATCCAAACAGCATCCCAGGTTCATAAAAATGAGATATATATGAGAGGGGCAACTAGGCATGTGATGATGGTCTTAATGATGGTAATATTCATAATGATTAGATAAGGGAATTAAAAGAGCATGACAAGTACCTAATCATGTTGTCTCTTAAGGTAAATACAACATCCTTCTTCTATTCATTAAAAAGAGGTTTTTGCATGACAAGCCTGTCTTTTCTCTAGTTAGCACAAAAACATCGCTTTTCTCAATTTGTTGAAAGTCTTGAAGAGCTGTTTATTATTATTGGAGATGTATTTCTCGAAATCAGTTGCTTTATCACCTATCTTAACAATTATATATGCTAATCTTATTTTTCCTCTTAGTTAAATAACTCAAAGAAGTCGTTTGGATTTTGTCTCTACTAATCTTCTTTATTTCATCTTTCCAGATCATATGATGAAATGATGTAGTAGTATTAACTATCTAGGCTAGCTAGTGTGAGAAAGTAAACAAACAGAAGTAAAAAGTTAATGATTCAAATACGTAAAAAACTGTAGTTTAAGTCGTGTTTATAACCAGTGTTTTAAGAGACGGGGCGTAAGACGAGGCGTTTTGCATATGTCTCAGCGGGGCGTAAGCCCCATGGGTATTTAATTTTTAATATTTTATAAAATAATATAATTATAAAAAATATTATTAAATAGGTAAAATTGCATAAAATTTTGAAAAAAACCTTTATATATATATATATAAAAAAAACATTGTACAGAAATCTCAAATAAAGTGAAATTACATATAAAGGCCAAATAATTATATATATAAGTGAATCCCATATTATCTAATGAAATTATAAATCCCAAATAAATAAGTAAAATTATATATAAATCCAATCAATACATATAAAAGCACGCATACATATAATTTCATATTATATTTTGAAAGAGAGCAAGAGAAGCAATGAACTTAAAAAACTAATTAACATATTTACAAACTAACAGTGAAATACAAAAAGAGAGGAAAGTAATGAGTTCAAAATAATAAAGTTTTTACGTGGAGGAAGAAATAAACCTGTTGAATTTAACATACGGAGAAGAATGAAGTTTTCTGTTGCAAAAAAAGTAATAAATCGTTGCTCTTGATAGAGGTAGACTAGCGGAAAGAATTGGGAAAGACTTATAATTTAGGGCTTTTAGCAATATTAAAAAGTTTACTTTTAAATTTAATATTTTTAATTCCTTTTTAAAAAGATGTCTCTTGGGCTTACGCCTCAACCAAAAAACTTGCCCGGGAGTACGCCTCGAACTTCTGGGCGTACGCCTTACGGGACTTTCGCCCCCCACCATCGCCCCGAGGCATTTTTGTACGCCTCGCCCCTGGGTTCGCCCTGTTGGGCATATACTATTAACCATGCATTTTGATATAGTATATTCTAATAATTATCATGGTTAAAAGTCTAAGTGGGAGATTGTTGGGATATATACTATTAACCATGGGTTTGGTTTAGATATAGTATTTATGACGAAATAATTATTTATTCAGTTTTAAATAGATCATATATGAGCCTGTGTCCTTTGCTTATATAGTAGATGATTTAGTGTATAGAGTTTAGCTTATACACGGAAGATTAAATTATCGGTTCTTATAAGTATAAAGTTTGAGTTCACAATCTAATGATGGAATTGGACAAACCATCAGGAATGATTGTAGCACAAGATTAAATATAATTTATCTTGATTATGGGAATGGTTTAATTCCAACTTCTTGTACTAGCTAGTACATTTTGTATGTATTGAATGGACCAAGTAGAGATAAATATTTTATATTGACTTAATAAAATAAACTCTCTAGCCATTTAAATGTACTTATACTCTTAATCTTGATATGATTATTATTAGCTGTCACGACCCGGATTTTTCCCACCATCGGGCGTCGTGATGGCGCCTACTAACGGAGCTAGGCCAGCCAAACATTAAACACTCTCTATCCAACCCCAACAATATAATATTCTATCAACAATTAAATAGGTGCGGAAGACTTTAAGTTTAACAAAATGATATAAAAATGCGGAAGTTTGAAACACATCACCACCCAAAACCAGGTGTCACTAGCTCACGGACTACTATAGAATACTGCAAACAAGTCTGAATGAAAGAAAAATACATATGTCTGTTTCGGTACAAAGAAAATAAACTGAAATAAAGGAAAAGGACTTCGGCCCGCGAACACCAGCTAGGCTACCTCGAGAGTCCTTGGACTGAAAGCTCTCTCCCAAAATGCTACCGCGACTCAACCGTTGTCCCAACATCTGGACCTGTGCAAAAAGATGCACAGTGTGTAGTATCAGCACAACCGACCCCATGTGCTGGTAAGTGCCTGGCCTAACCCTGGCGAAGTAGTGACGAGGCTAGACAGGACTACCAAATCGACCTGCACAGTTCTATATATATATATAAGGAAAGAATACCAATACTAGACAGTTAAAAAGGGAGAGGAGCATGCTATGGGGCTGTAGCAGTTTAGAATACAAGGTAAATAAATAAGGAACGAAACGGTACAACTACCAAATCAACGAGAGTAATAAACCCAAAACACGGCACGGAATGTCCCTTCGTGCATAATATGATCAAAACATGGCACGGAATGTCCCTTCGTGCATAATATAATCAAAACATGGCACGGAATATCCCTTCGTGCATAATATAATCAAAATATGGCACGGAATGTCCCTTCGTGCATAATATAATCAAAACATTCGTGCACGGCATCACCCATCGTGCTTTATTACTCAACCTCACCCAAACAACAATCACAAACAATGGGGGCGAGGGGATAGACAAAAGTAATAGATATCCCGGCAAGGAAAAACACAGGTAAGCAATTAAATCCCGGCAAGGGAACAATAATAACAATCTTCACATCTCGGCGAGGGAGATAATCAATATACGTAAACAGCCCAGCAAGAGAATGATCACATCTCTTTCTCTTTCTTTCATTTCTTACTCAATAGTTGCTTTATCATTCGAGCCAATGCTCCAAAGAGTTTACAAAATCATAAATTCCTTCTCATACTTTTCACATTATATAGAGTTCACCAATTTAACAAGGAAGAGTCACAACAAAACTAAAATAAGCACAATAAAGACCCACCGTCATGCTAGACACCAATATATAGATACTCGTCACCATGCCTATACACCGTACTCAATATTTAGCAATTAGCAAATAATATTCTAATCCTATTCCCTCAAGCCAAAGTTAGACCAAACACTTACCTCGAACCGGTATAAAAATCACTATGAAACGATGCCCTTGCCACGAGTATCCGACTCCGAGTGGCCCAAATCTATTCAAACCAATTACATATTGTAAATAACATCGCAAGTAACCAATTCCACTATTAAGATTAAAGCTAAGGCGCGAAAATAGGTAAAATAACCAAAAATGGCCCTCAGGCCAACATCTCGAAATCGAATAATTTTCACATTTTCAGAAACCTCGTACTCTCACGAGTCCAACCATATAAAAATCTCCCAAATCGAAGGTTAAATGCCCCCTCAAAACCCAATAGTTTAATCAATAAACTTTCACCCAAATTCTTCCATTTTTATTCTAAATTCGAATTTAAAAGAAGGATTTAACCACTAAATGATGGATTATAGCTAGAAAGGATCATAGAAACGTTACCCAGTGATTTCCTCTTCAATTCCCACTCCAAATCGCCTTCTCCCGAGCTCCCAAATAATTTTTCAACTTTTGAAATTAAGTCTCAGATAACCCTTATCATAACAGTGATTTTCGCTTTTGCGATCCAGGAGCGGTTTAACTAAAGTCCCCAGCGACCGCTTGTGCGATCCAGGACCGCTTATGCGGTCACCGCTTCTGCGGGCTTCCTTCCGCTTATACGGTCCAAGCCCATCTCTTCACTGATCGCTTATGCGACCACAATGCCGCATCTGCGGAACCGCTTACGCGGCTCCTTTTCCGCAGATGCGGAAACAACAGAAGCAGCTGAACAAAACAATGCAACAATCTCCGAAATCTCCGTTTAACTACCCGAATTCATCCCGAGGCCCCCGGGACCTCAACCAAAAGCACAGACATGACCTTTTACCTTATTCAAACTTATACCAATCCTTAAAATACCTAAAACAATGCCGAAACCTCGATTAGATCAAAGATTCAAGCCTAAGAACTTCAAGTTCATCCAAAATGACATGACGGTACTTCAGCAACTTCCGGAATCCCGTTCCGACCCTCGGATCAAAAATTCACTATCGGACCGGAAACTCCAAAAATTCAAACTTCGGCATTTCAAGCCTAAATGAGCTAGGGACCTCCAAATAACATTCCGAACACGCTCCCAACCCCAAAATCTCCTAATGGAGATAACGGAACCATCGGATTCCCATTCCGAGGTCGACTTCATACTGTTCCGAATACGGATCATTTTTCAACTCTTAAGCTCTCATTTAGGGGCTAAGTGTCCCAAAACACTCCGAATCCTAATACCGAACGTCCCGGCAAACCAAAATAGCAGAAACGAACTTATGGGAAGTAGTTAGTGGGGGAACGGGGCATAAATTACAAAGACGACCGGCCGGGTCGTCACATCCTCCTACACTTAAACATTCGTTCGTCCTCGAACTAGCATAGAGAACATACCTGAAGTAGCAAAAAGATGAGGGTATCTACTGCGCATATCCCGCTTGGTCTCCCAAGTCGCCTCCTTGGCCGGCTGACTCCTCAACATAAGATAGATCCTTGTCCAGCTGGACTGAACTGAAATCCAACACGTGCGACGGGTCACCATGATATCTCCGGAGCATCAAAACATGAAATGCCGGATGAACTTCGGCTAGGCTGGGAGGTAAGGCAAGCTTATAAGTACCCTCCCCAACTCGCCTCAAGATCTCAAAAGGCCCAATAAATCTCGGACTCAGCTTCCCTTTCTTTCCAAATCTCATGACACCCTTCATAGGCGAGACCCGAACCAGAACCCGCTCGCCAACCATATATGCCACATCACGAACCTTCTTGTCCGCATAACTTTTCTGTCTGGATTGGGCTGCACAGAGTCTGTCCTGAATTACTTTAACCTTCTCCATCGCATCCTGAACCATCTCTGTGCCCAATAACCTTGCCTCACCCGGCTCAAACCAACCCACTGGAGATCTACATCTCCTACCATATAAGGCCTCATACGGCGCCATCTGAATGCTGAACTGATAGCTGTTGTTATAAGCAAACTCCGCCAGTAGCAGAAAATGGTCCCATGACCCTCCAAACTCAATCACGCACGCACGGAGCATATCCTCCAGAATCTGAATAGTGCGCTCGGACTGTCCGTCCGTCTGGGGGTGGAATGCCGTGCTCAACTGAACCTGGGTGCCTAACTCCTACTGAACTGCTCTCTAAAAGCGCGAGGTAAACTGCGTACCCCGATCCGAAATGATGGATGTCGACACACCATGAAGGCGAACAATCTCTCGGATGTAGATCTCAGCAAGTCTCTCTGATGAATAGGTGGTGGCAACAGGAATGAAATGTGCTGACTTGGTCAGCCTATCAACAATGACCCAAATAGCATCAAACTTCTTCCGGGTCACCGGAAGTCCAGTAACGAAGCCCATGGTAATCCGCTCCCACTTCTACTCGGGAAGCTCAATCCTCTGAAACATACCACCAGGCCTCTGATGCTCATACTTGACCTGCTGACAATTCAAACACCGAGCCACATATGCAACAATGTCCTTCTTCATCCTACGCCACCAATAATGCTGTCGCAAGTCCTGATACATCTTCGCGGCGCCTGGGTAAATAGAATACCGAGAACTATGGGCCTCCCCTAAGATCAACTCTCGAATACCATCGACATTGGGAACACATACTCGCTCCTGCAACCTCAAAACACCATCCGCATCTAAAGCCACCTTCGTGGCACCTCCATGCTGCATAGTGTCTCTCAGGACACATAAATGAGGATCATCAAACTGCCGATCACGAATACGCTTCAATAATAAAGAACGAGCGACAGTGCAAGCTAAAACTCGGCTAGGCTCAGAAATGTCCAACCTCACAAACTGATTGGCTAGGGCCTGAATATCCAAAGCAAGTGGCCTCTGGCTTACCGGAATATAAGCAAGACTACCCATGATGGCTGACTTCCTACTCAATGCATCCGCCACCACATCAGCTCACCCCGGGTGGTACAAAATAGTAACATCATAATCCTTCAATATCTCCAACCATCTCCGCTGCCTCAAGTTCAACTCCTTCTGCTTGAACAAGTACTGAAGGCCCTTGTGATCCGTGTACACCTCACACGTCACCCCATATAGATAATGCCTCCAAATCTTCAAAGCATGAACAATGGCTGCCAACTCTAAATCATGGGCCGGATAGTCCTTCTCGTGGATCTTCAACTGCCTCGAAGCATAGGCAATGACTTTGCTGTCCTGCATCAAAACTGCTTTAAGACCATCATGGGAAGCATCACAATAAACTACATAAGGTCCTGAACTTGAATACCCTCTGTTGATACAACATTATCACGCTTGGAGAACTTTGCATATAACTGACTACCCCTCAGAGTCTGAAGAACCACTCTGAGGTGCTGCTCGTGCTCCTCCTGACTGCGGGAGTACACAAGAATATAATCAATAAAGACTACCACTAACAAGTCTAAATAAGGCATGAACACTCGATTTATCAACTCCATAAATGCTGTTGGGGCATTGGTCAACCCAAATGACATGACCAAAAACTCATAATGCCCGTACCGAGTGCGAAATGCTGTCTTAGGGACATCAGATGCCCTAATCCTCAGCTGATGGTAGCCCGATCTCAAATCTATCTTTGAAAACACCTTCGCACCCTGCAACTGGTCAAACAAATCATCAATCCTCGGCAGTGGATACTTGTTCTTTATCGTCACCTTGTTCAACTGCCGGTAATCAATGCACATCCTCATCGATCCATCATTTTTCTTCAGAAATAGAACTGGCGCACCCCAAGGAGAAACATAGGCCTGATGAATCCCTTCTCAAGCAAATCTTGCAACTGATCCTTTAACTCTCCCAGCTCTGGCGGGGCCATACGATGCGGTAGGATAGAAATGGGCTGCGTTCCTGGAGCCAGATCATTATAAAAATCAATATCCCTGTCGGGCGGCATACCCGATAGGTCTGAAGGGAAAACCTCTGGGAACTCCCGAACAATAGGAACTGAGTCAATAGAAGGAACCTCTGTGCTGGAATCACGAACATATGCCAAATAAGCTAAACACCCCTTCTCGACCATGCGTCGAGCCTTAACATATGAAATGACACTGCAGGTGGTATGTCCTGGGGTCCCTCTCCACTCCAATCGGGCAAGTCCGGTAAAGCCAAGGTCACGGTCTTGGCGTGACAAATCCAAGATCGTATGATACGGGGACAACCAATCCATCCCCAATATAACATCAAAATCCACCATGCCTAGAAGCAATAAATCAACACGGGTCTCAAGACCCTTCAACACAACCACACAAGAATGATGCACCCGGTCGACTACTATGGAGTCGCCCACCGGTATAGATACATAAACAGGAATACCCAAAGCATCACTGGGCATAATCAGGTAGGGTGCAAAATAGGACGACACATACGAATACGTAGACCAAGGGTAAATTAGCACTGAAGTATCTCTAATACAAATCAGAGTTGTACCTATAATGTCTGCACCTGAAGACTCAGCCTCTGGCCTAGTTGCTGGCTGGCCCCCACCTCTAGCGACATGAACTCCACCTCTAAGACCTCTACCTCCACCTCTAACACCTCTGCCACCACCCCTAGCTGGCTGGGCAGGCTGTGGAACCCCCGGTGCCTGAATCATAACACGAGAACTCTGAAGCTGGAAGCTGCCATAAACTCGAGGGCAATATCTAACAATGTGCCTCGGATCACCGCAAGCATGGCAAGACCTCGTCTGCTACGAATGAGCACCCTTCAACCTCGGGCAAACCCTCCCGTTGTGACCATACTCACCACATTCATAACACCTACAAGAACGCTGCAACTGATGGAACTGAGACTGACCCTGGCGACCTGAAGAACCACCTGAAGAACCACGAGTGACATGGGGAGCTGACTGAAAAGGCCTGGGAGGATGGCCTCTACCATAAGCACCTCTACCTCCAGACGAGGTACCACTGAATCTTCCTGCATGACGGGGCCTCTTATCTGACCTATGACCGCCTCGCTGTGGCAGGACTACCTCAACTCTACGGCCCACATTGGCTGCCTCCTGAAAAGTGACCTCACTCCCGGCCTGAACCTCTATACCCGACTGATCTGCCACCGCTGGCTGAACTCCTGGAAGTAGACCTGCTCGAATGACACTCCCCGTGAAGCCTACCAATCGGACTAGAGCATCCTGGAGATCCGGGGTGAACATGACCCCTCCTGGGACCTGAGCTAAGCCCACTGAAGCTGCTGGGATGAGAACCTCCTCCTCAAAACTGACCTGAGGCTCCGCCACTAGGGCCACTGCTAGGGTCTCGGACTGCGGTATGGTAGATGAAGAAGCACATGTTCTTTCCATCTGCGAAAGAACATAGCAGGAAAGACAATCAGTGTTGAGAGACGGAATCACACGATAAGAAAGAACAAAAGTGAAACTTTTCCTAACTCCGTAGCCTCTAGGGGATAAATACAGACGTCTCCGTACCGATCCCTCAGACTCTACCAAGTTTGTCCGTGAGTAGCGAGACCTATGAAACCTAGAGCTCTGATAACAACTTGTCACGACCCGGATTTTTCCCACCATCGGGCGTCGTGATGGCACCTACTAATGGAGCTAGGCCAGCCAAACATTAAACACTCTCTATTCAACCCCAACAATATAATATTCTATCAACAATTAAATAGGTGCGGAAGACTTTAAGTTTAACAAAATGATATAAAAATGCGGAAGTTTGAAACACGTCACTACCCAAAACCTGGTGTCACTAGCTCACGGACTACTATAGAATACTACAAACAAGTCTGAATGAAAGAAAAATACATATGTCTGTTTCGGTACAAAGAAAATAAACTGAAATAAAGGAAAGAGAGTTCGGCCCGCGAACGCCAGCTAGGCTACCTCGAGAGTCCTTGGACTGAAAGCTCACTCCCAAAATGCTACCGCGACTCAACCGCTGTCCCAACACCTGAATCTGTGCAAAAAGATGCACATAGTGTAGTATCAATACAACCGACCCCATGTGCTGGTAAGTGCCTGGCCTAACCCTGGTGAGGTAGTGACGAGGCTAGACAAGACTACCAAATCGACCTGTATAGTTCTCTCTCTCTCTCTCTCTCTTTCTCTCTCTCTCTCTCTCTCTCTCTCTCTCTCTCT
>MU696914.1:152736-162797 GCA_026770625.1 Nicotiana glauca | reverse complement strand
GAATTTAAAAGATGGATTTAACCACTAAATGATGGATTATAGCTAGAAAGGATCATAGAAACGTTACCCAGTGATTTCCTCTTTAATTCCCACTTCAAATCGCCTTCTCCCGAGCTCCCAAATAATTTTTTAACTTTTGAAATTAAACCTCGGATAACCCTTATCATAACAGTGATTTCCGCGTTTGCGGTCCAGGGACCGCTTCTGCGGTCCCGCTTGTGCAGAAAATCAACCGCATTTGCGGTTTAACTAAAGTCCACAGGGACCGTTTGTGCGATCCAGGACCGCTTATGCGGTCACCGCTTCTGCGGGATTCCTTCCGCTTCTGCGGTCCAAGCCCATCTCTTCACTGATCACTTATGCGACCACAATGCCACATCTGCGGAACCGCTTATGCGGCTCCTTTTCCGCACATGCGGAAACAACAGAAGCAGCTGAACAAAACAATGCAACAACCTCCGAAATCTCCGTTTAACCACTCGAATTCATCCCGAGGCCCCTGGGACCTCAACCAAAAGCACAGACATGACCTTTTACCTTATTCAAACTTATACCAATCCTTAAAACACCTAAAACAACACCGAAACCTCGATTAGATCAAAGATTCAAGCCTAAGAACTTCAAGTTCATCCAAAACACGCTTTCAATTCAAAACTTAATCAACCCTCGTCTGATTGACCTGAAACTTTGCACGCACGTCCCAAATGACATGACGGTGCTTCAAAACTTCCGAAATCCCGTTCTGACCCTCGGATCAAAAATTCACTATCGGACCGGAAACTCCAAAAATTCGAACTTCGGCATTTCTAGCCTAAATGAGCTAGGGACCTCCAAATAACATTCCGAACATGCTCCCAACCCCGAAATATCCTAATGGAGCTAACGGAACCATTGGATTCCCATTCCGAGGTCGTCTTCACACTGTTCCGAATACGGACCATTTTTCAACTCTTAAGCTCTCATTTAGGGACTAAGTATCCCAAAATACTCCGAATCCTAATACCGAACGTCCCGGCAAACCAAAATAGCAGAAAAGAACTTAGGGGAAGCAGTTAGTGGGGGAACGGGGCATAAACTCCAAAGACGACCGGTCGGGTCATCACATTAGCTGTGTACATTATTATTGTTTTGATTTATTAAAAGGCGAAATTCTTTCGTGGGTCAATATGCCTGGTAAATTGGATAATAATAATGTACATTGGCGAAGTAATAGTTAGTTGATGAAATCCATGTCTCGATTTAGAGATTGATGATACACCTTTATGAAAGCTTATAAGTTTTCATGTGTAAACCCGGCCGGTGGATTTTGTATCCGACACATGAAATAAGTTAAGCGAAAGTCTAAAGGAAATAATTAATAAATTAAATCGTCAGTAATTTAATTTAATTAATTAGTGTCTGAATCTTAACATGGGGAGTTAAATAAGATTTAATGGATGAATTTCGAAATTGAATAAGGAGTGCAATTACGAATTTTTAGTGGAATAATTCGTAATTAATTATGGTTGATATTAATTTCGAAAATTATAAATTAATTCCATAATTGGAAGCCTTGTTAATTAAATTCTGTGGTCCCTACTGTACCTAAATAATAGAAAATAAAGGAATCTTTTTTTTTTTTTTTGGAAAAGAAAACCTAACAAGTTTTGGAAAAGGGTTTTAACCCTTAAAACTTGTGCTATAAATACATAAGATTTTTCACCTAGAGAAGAAGAAGAAAGAGTGGCCGAAATTTTCAGCCTTTTCCTTAGAAAATTTCGCCCACACAAAATTGTTATTTTTCGGGTATTATTTGGGTAACACAGTAGAAGACCGCGGAACGTTCGAGGATTACGGTTGTGCGGGTAATAGAGATTCCATTGAGAAGTTATGAAACTGAAGGCTCACGTGATAGAAGAGATATGTTCACGCTTCAAGAGGTAACCCGTGAAATCCCGTTTATGCTAGTTGTCTAGATTACATGTGATTTTGATACTGGGATTGCTTCCGCTGCTCAATATAATCCATCAATTGGTATCAGAGCTTACTCACATCTAATTATATAACTAAGTTTTTCATGAAACAAGAATGTCGTGTTTATGTGCGTTTTTAGAATTACATGTATATGTAGTTTTCTGAAAAATTGCACTGCTGTTTTGTAAATTAACTGTGTAAAATTTTTGAATTATTCTTGTAATCATGAGATATTTATTTTCTTATTAATATTTGATTGAGATTATCTAAATTTTTTTGGGAAAACCCTAGAAAAACGCAAAACCTGTTTTTGACCGAATAACTGGTATTTTTGGAGGTCGGCGAACTTGACGGACTTCAATTGAGCTGAAATTTGGTGGGTCCAACGGAAGCGACGTGGTGAGAAAAAGATATTGCTTTAGCAGTGATTCATGGTATTTTTCAGCATTTTGAGGTCATTTGGATTGTGTTTTGGACGTTTTTCTATTTTATGAAAATTATTTCTTAATAATTTTAATTTCTTTTTAATTCAATGGTGGTGGGGTGACTCCCGATGGTCCCCATTATTGAATACTAGTCATATAATAGGTTTACACATTGGCTATTAGCAAATAGACGTGTTGTTGTATTAAGTTCAATAATAGAGGTGTATAGGATTTTGTTGACTAGGTCTTACAAAGTATAATTGATATTGTGTGATAATATAATTATTTTGTAAGAAAATAAAATTATCTATTTGATATCCTAGATGACTAATGATTGGAGCGTTTGGCATATTTGTGCATAAAAAAATTCTCAAATTTAAGTTTATGTTTTCATGCCCTATGTGATTACTAGTTTGGATTTTCGATGAAGAATTTTGTTCTCTGATTGGAGGTTCTAATTAAGTAAAATATGATGGTATTTTGTATGAGTTTTATATTGTTGGTATGGCTTTTAAGCTATGGTCTAACATAAAATAATTTTATGAGCTAAATATATATTCACTTGTAAATTGAGAATTTTATGAGTAATAAATAGTTACCACTGAAGTGGTTTGTTTATTTGAACTCATAAAAAATTCTTAGTAAATTTGTACATGTGAAATTATATATATTCATGGATTGAGCATTATGATTAATAAGTAGGATCCACAGAATGGTCTATTTATTTGAGTCATTGAAATATGTTTAATATACCATGTGAAACGAAACTTATCCTTGAGAAATCTACATTAATGGTGGAGGTTCTTAACTAGAAAAAGAGTTTTATCATTGGGTACTAGTGAAACTAACTCCACCTATGAGAAGAGATATTGGGGTTTTCACCAAACGGGAGAAAATATAATATCTCAGGTTCTTATGTATTTAATAAAAGGATAATTTATTAAAAAAGAAGATATTATATATCCTAGAAATAGGAAGAACATAATATATACCTTGAGCTCATAGTGTAATTATAAGGAGAATGGAAATCAATATGATATTTATTTTAATTCATGAAATTACTTAAAACGGTTATTCTCCGAGTTTGGTTACAGGCTGGTGGTCATGAATTTGACGGACTCCGATTGAACTGAAACTTGGTGGGTTCATCAAAAACGATCTAGTGAGAAAAACACACTGCTATACAGTGAATTGTGTTGTTTTGGCATTTTGAGGTCGTTTAGATGGATTTTCAAGCAGTTTATTAAATTGAATTTGTTATAAATATGAAAAATTATTCTTTATATAATGGCTATATTTGTGTTAAATCTGAAACATGATGATTTAACTTGATATGATATATAGCAAGAATGCAAATCACATGGATTTAATCCTGACTATGCCAAAAATAATTTATTCGAATTTGGTCTAGTTTTGGCGATCATGAATTTCACGATTTCTGAATGACCTGAAATTCAGTAGGATCATTGGCTATGCAGTGAATCACGTCGTATTTTTGACGATTTGGGATCGTTTAGTTGAGTTTTTTTGAGGTTTGACGAATTAAAATGTGATTTATATACGAAAAGTCATTATTTCTGTCATTTTATTTATGTCTAATCTAGAACATGATAACACATATTTAACATAAATTGGTATATGATAAGAAGCTAGGTCATATTTTTAATTCTTAAAATGATAATTTTTCAAATTTGGTCGCAATTTTTGGAGATTATGATTTTAACGATCTCCAATTGATATAAAATTTGGTAGGTTTATTAGAAACCATCCAGTGAACAATACTCACTGCTATGCAGTGTAAAATATTAATTTTAGTATTTTAAGACTGTTTAAATGGGGTATTGAGCATTTTTTAAAATTATGGAACTTAATCCTCAGAGAAAAGTTCGTGGTTGTGATAAAGGAATTAACCCCTATGATCTCTGTTTTTATTTATTTATAGTGAGATAGTAAATTTACGCGTTGACATTAGGTCTTCCTCCATATCGGATAAATTTATTATGAACTCACTGTATATAGTTACTAGTTATTGATAACCTGTATTAGTTCTCTATCTGAGTCTAAGGGTTGAATCAATTTTGTAACTTAAATACAATTATGATTAAATGGTGATAGATTTATATTTCTATGGTCTTTCACTATTAATTTCAAGTGAGTAATAAATTTACACGTTAACTTTAGGTCTTCCTCCATATCAGATAAACTTGTTGTAAGCTCACTAGGTGAAATACTAGTAATTGATATCATGTACTTACTCTCCATCTGAGTATACATGTTGGATCAATGGAACTAGAGCTATTAAAAATGATGTTCACTTGACTTAAATTAAGAGTATACTCTCCATCTGAATTGGGTCTGTTTTAATTATTGGAGTGAATAATCTGGCATTGCATATGTATGTTGCATGAGTAGTTTTTTTCCTATCGAAATTGCTATTCGAGATGCATGACATACATGTGTAGTGTGTTTAAAATTTTCGTATTAAAAAGTTATATACAATTGACTGAAAATAATAGTATACTCTCCATCTGAGTTGGTTATATTTATTTTTGGATTGTATAATTCTTGCATTATATAATATAATTTGCATGAATGATTCTTTTCCCATCGAAATTTATTATTCCAGATGCATATATGTATATAAATATTAAATGTTGTCTGAATTCTACTATTCAGTGTTTTGACTTATTATGATCTATTTAATATTTTTATCTCAACTCCACCATGATTTTATGCAATTTATCGCATTATTTGTTAAAATTTTCTTTTAGTGATAAGGCATTAATTTAAAGGATGTAATATATGTACTTTTGTTAGAAGGAATTTAATTTCGGTTTCTGGGCAAAATAAGAGATGGATATTTGTTTTACTTTTCGAATAACTCTTGAGTTATTGAGCTTGATAAACATTTTATCTCTTGTGATACATGAATGCATGACCTTGTTATTGTATATTGTGTCTCTCCTGAACAGAACAATATTAGTCTACCTCATAAGAGAATATGTTCTTCAAAATTGAGTAAAACTTATCTCTGCATTTTTGTCTAATTCATTTTAATCTGGATATGATTCCAAGTTGGTCAAGGATGGACTTTAAGGTTCATTGAAAGTAGAGGCACTACCAACTTGTGGATCCTATTTGGAAGGAAATTTGACTAAAAGATGTTTTCCTTTAAAAGGAAATAAAACTAGTGATAAGCTAGAATGAATCCTTTCTGATTTGTATGGTTAAATGAACATACTCGTACGAGATAGTTTTTTGAGTATTTTGTGACGTTCATAAATGATTACTCAAAATATTAATATATTTATTTGATGCACTGTAAGTCTTAATGAATTAAGTAATTCAAGGTTTTTAAGACTTGAAACGGAGAAGCACCAAACAAATATATTAAGTTACTACAATCTGATTGTAGTGGCGAGCACCTCTCTAAAGAGTTTTTAGTTACATATCAGAATAAGCGATTACATCTCAATTGACTACACCGTAAACTCCATAATAGAGTGGTATAGTAGAAAGAAGAAATAAGTCTCTTTTGGATATGGATAGATTAATGACGTGTTATTCAGATTTGCCTTATTTGTTTTTGGAATATTTCCTGGAAACTGCAAATTACATTCTGAATTTAATTCCTTCTAAGTTAGTACCCGGGACATCTATAGAACTGTGGACTGAACGTAAGCTCGGTCTGTGGCATGTTCAGATATAAGATTGTCCCGCATATATGCTGAAAGGGAAAGCAGATATGTAAGTTAGAACTAAGAATGGATAGGTGCATGTTACCGAATATCCAAGAAAACGAATGGAGCTTTATTTTATTGTCCTAAAGAAAATAAGGCAATTGTTAAAACAATTGCATTTTTCTAGATAAGGACTGTTTAATAAAATATGTTCCTAGAAGTAAACTAATTTTACAGGAACTGTGCAAAGAAATTACTAGATGTTCAAGAACATCAAAACCCACACGTCAGAATTGACGTTCCATTGCATTTAAGTAGTGCAGAACGTTAATAGACATGATATGCCTTTATCGAGTGGGAGTAATGTTTGAACATTGAACATTATAGTAAGAAGTCACTAATATTTTAATGTTGTGAGGTAACGAAGGTAATATTAGTAGTACTTCGTCGTAGTGGGAGGAAAGCTAAAAAAAATCATAGTTCGGTGTACATTCTTGGGATAGTTTCAGTAACAGGATCCCTGAAGAGTTTAATACCAAACTAGATAGTTTTAAAACACTGTTTATAACCACTAGCTAGTTTACCTCTAACAACAATTACAATTATTTTTGCCATTGTTAGGTATATAACTACTGAAGTATGAGAGAAGTAATGCAATTTCTTGCCTCAGTAATCCAATAAAGACAAAGCTAATCCCTCCCTAATTAAGTTGTTTATCATGCTGCCAAAATTTACCGAATCATTTCGCTCATAATTTTTTGGTCAAAGGTTATGTTCCTTTTTTTCTAAACGAGGTAAGTCATTCAAGAGAAATGGTACCTAGATAAATAAATTGGTGTCAAAGCTTGAAATTTTTCTCTAACCAGCTCGGTTTCGATCTGTGAATGAAGAAAATATTGATAGGGGATATTTTTCCCAATAGTGAACTTTACGCGTGTGAATTTAGATCAATCAGTACACTAATACGGTTATCGGACACCCAAAAAAAATTCACTGCCAATCATGTCAAATCTTTGACTTACTGTGCTGAATATGGCAAACTAGAAGGAAACTTTGTACCAAGTCCCATATTCCACGGCAAAATACATAAATGGCGCCTCAACTATGGACCAAATTTATACATTTTTTGTGCACAAAAATAACTTTACACGCTTAACCTTTTTACTTAATCTTTTTAGAGTGTGTTCAATACACACTACTTTTATATTTAAGCATCTCAAAAAAAGTGAAGCATGTCACGCACCAATAATATAGTACCATGTGTTATTAAATTTCAATAAAATAAATTAATATAAAATTACAAAATATACCCTAAATATTTCTCCCTTTCTCTTCTCCACCTAATCTTCATTGACGCTGGCGCCAAAAAAAATTCACAATTATCACCTTCCGATTATAAAGCAAAATTAGGAACTCAAGTACATTAATCACGAGTTTGTGAGTCCAGATTCAAATCTAACACGAGAAATACGATGCAAAACTCAAAACTCCATTAAAGTTGGTTATGGCCAAATCCATGGTTGCTCGATTCACGGTCGTCTTCTCCGATAAAAAAAAATTAGGTGTTTTGAGAATTGATTATGTCCAAAATCTGTGGCACTATTTAGTGCAAATAAGCAACCAAAGTGATGAAAGCGCGAGTAACAAAGAACAACTTTATAAAAATGGCATGTAAATACTCCCTCCGTTTCATATTGTTTGAGGTAGTTTGACTCGGTACGGAGTTTAAGAAAAAAGAAGAAGTTTTTAAAATTTGTGGTCTTAAAAGATTAAGGGGTAAAAGGTTTGTGGGGCCATACCATTTGTGTGGCTATAAAAGCTTCTCACTAAGGGCAAAAAGGGTAAAATGAAGAGTTTAAAGTTGAATTATTTCCTAATTTAGAAATGTGTCATTTATTTTGGAACAGACTAAAAAGGAAAGTACCTCAAACAATATGAAACGGAGGGAGTAACAAATAGAGTCAGTTAATTCTCGACATCTTTTAGCTCATCTCCGATATCCCTTAACACCAAATTAATATTCTACCACATTAAATTTGTGTTCTTAAATTGTTATTATTAAATTACGATTCAAACCCAGATTAATACAATTCTTTTAACTTTCTTTATCAATTTCTTCCAAAGCCTTTTTTATATTATTGTTATTCTTAAAATGGTGGAAATAGAAGATCGAGAAACGGCGCGGGGAAGAAGACGAAAATGGGGAAAGGGGGAAGGTCAGCAACAAACTGATAGGGGCGAGAACAAACTGATAGGGGCGAGGTTCTGGGCAAGAAGAACATGGAGGGGTGAGTTAAAGTGAAGGGAAACAAAATAATTTTAAAAAGCAAAAATTTAAATTTTTGACACGTGTCCTTTAAGTAAGAATTGGGATAAAAATTTCTACAGTTTAACGCGCTTATAATTTTTGTTAAACACACATGTGCTACGTAGCAAAAGTAGTGTGTAATAGACGCACTTTAAAAAGATTGAGTGTGTAAAGTTATTTTTATCCAGAAAAAATGTGTAATAACGATTTGGTCTATAGTTAAGGTGTTAACTTATGTATTTTGCCCATATTCTAAAATTGCAATCAAAGCACAAAGCTGAAAATTGAACAAATGGAAAGATGGTGTACGACTGCTTCATTGATTTAACGCTGCACTTAGATATTTATCAGAAAAAAGAAGCTGACAAAGGATTGAAAGGGTTATGATGACAGAATTTGACTATGAACTTCACAGTGCTAGATCAGTCATATCCTCAAACAGTTTATACGCATCCTAGCTTGTGTTTGTTGCTTTGTCTCTTCAGCTCTGCAAATTCACCCGGCCCGAATCTCCCCCGTCATTAAAAAAGATTCATCTTTACTCCCCGAATATGGTAAACCAATATAAATCTCAAATCTTCTTATTTGAAATGACATTTTGCCAGCTCTCTCTTGTTTTTCACTGCAAAACTTATATCATTTCTTTGTAATGGAGTAGCATGTTCCATGATCAACGCCTTAATTCCGATTTGGTCTTCACTATGTAAATTCTCACTAATTACATTGTTATGCTTCAATTGGACACAAATTAATTAGTTTTATGTTAGTTATGAGTTTATTAACAAAGTAAAAAAGCGTTGTTGCCACATGCACCCGCAAGTATAACGGTCGTCAAGTAATAATGTGACTAATGATGATAGGCTATAATTACATATTTTAGTCGCTTATTACACTCTGATTTACTGCACTTTAATTGAGTTTGAGCTTTAATCGCTAGTGTTTTGCACTAATGATGTGTTTTATGCCTTGTAGGAGTGATTCCGAGCTATGTAGATATTATGGAATTAATTCAAGTGATTTGGAGCTTTAAAGTTTGAGTAAAAGTTCAAGGAATTAAGCCAGAATCGTGTTTAAGGGTCAACGGATGATAGTTAGAGCGAATGAAGAATCGAGCAGGCATATTGTGCACTGTCTAGTAAATTAGATATAACTTTTTGTTCAGAACTCCATTTTGGCTCCACAATATATAGTTGGAAAGCTAACTCAAAGGCTACAACTTTTATGTTTTTCCAAATTCGGAACGGAACAGGGTGAAAAATGAGCTCTAGCGCGAAGTATGCGCAAAGTCGCGCGAGTTAAGGAGCTGGACGAAGAATGTCAGAAGTCATGCGCGAGCTCGCGCTAGTCACCCAGGAAAAGTGTCTTTTTTCATATTGGAGATGGTATAATTGTTTGAGCCCAACCTTACTTGGTATATATACATGGGAGGACGTTTTTGAGAGTAACTTTTGACCAAGGAAGAGCACAGAGCCGCCGTGGAGGCCGGGTTTCATCTTTTCTTCCACCAACTTAGTCTTTTTATGTTTCTTTGTATGATTTGTTGTTTTGCTACCATGTCTATGTGGAGCTAAACTTTGCGTTCTAGGATTGTGGTTCTTTCGTAACTATTGTTATTCGGATATTGATTTTGATTTCTTAGTTTATCATATTGGTTTATTTATTCAATCCTGCACTTAATTATTTGATTGCTTGATC
>MU696914.1:50669-151823 GCA_026770625.1 Nicotiana glauca | reverse complement strand
CCTGTCAACCAATAAACTAGATAAATTAGTTAGTCAATTCAATTGAAGAATACAATAGAAATGTTAGATAGCCCATAACCCTAGGTCGTTTTCATTACATTGATATCATAAAAATCTGCTCTTTCTCTCTATTAAAATTTCATTATTTATTTTTATTTATTTAATTAGATTAGAATCAAATACTTCTAGGTTTAATCCTTGTTTAGATAATTATGAGAGTCTAATTTAGTTAATTATTAATCACAAATCCTCGTGGGATCGACATCCAACTTTTAGTTACTTTATTACTTGACGATCGCATATACTTGCGTGTGCGTTTGGCCGCAACAAGTTTTTGGCGCCATTGCCGGGGACTTAGAAATTAACTATTTTTCTAGATTAGACTTATATTTATTTTTTCTATTCATTTTTTTGTTTGAGTTTAGTTAGTATTTTTTTATTTATTTTAACATGGCATCTTGGAATGAAAATTGTTCGAATGATGGTTATTCTTATTTTGATGATCCTTGTCCATATTGTGGAGGGCCCCACTGGTGGAAAAATTATCAGAATATTTCCGGGAGCGAGTTGTGCGCACAATCTCAATCTTTTGAGTGAAATAGTTATAATATGTGTGGTGGTCAAGATAGCCATTGGGATGGTTGTCCTAATTATTTTCATCCTTCTCTGAGCCATTATTATGATTTTTCTAATGATGTTTGTGAGTTTGATAGGGGCAATGAAGTGCAGGATATGGAACCTGAGGCATATATTAGGTATATTTTGAGGCAAGTAGCAGAGCAGCATGATGAACTCAAAAAAGATATGAAAAGAATGAGGGCAACAATCACAAGAATGAAGGCTAATATGGAAGAATTGAATGAAGAGAGCGAGTACCAGCAAGAGAAAAATTTTGAAAAAGAGGAGATTACGAGTCAAACTTGGCTGGTGGAACAAGCTAAAAGAGTGGAAATATATGAGGCTCAACGTGAGAAAATTACAGATGGGATACAAGACCTAATAGAAAGAAGAGATAAACTGGGACAAGAGATCGGAAAATTTGGCACTGCTATTCACGACTTGGATGCAGATATGAGTGCAAAGGTTGATGCATGTAATGCCCAACAATTTAGCGATAAGTTGTATGAAGCTGAAAAAGATCTTCTAGACCAAATTAAGGAGCTAAAATGAGAATACCAATTATTAGACCAAAATATTATTAATGATGCCAAGGCTGACGAAGAGTGTGAAATTGAGGATGTCAAAAATAATATAATTTTGGAGTTAGAGCATATTGGACCTCATTCTAAACATTTTTCAACATTGTGTTTGGTTGGTGACATGGGAATTGATCCATTCGAGCATATAGAGGAGTCAATGGATGAGGAACAAAGTGTTTATATTCTGAAATTTGCGATGCTAAGAAGACAAAATGACATTCCTCGCTTAAGGGCCAAGAAGTGCAAGATGCGATATCTATTGCTTGGTTCCTTTATTTTCACACCACCGCCTCTTGAACGTGACAAAAAAATTGATTCAGAATTGGGGGCGCAATTTATATCCTCAAAGTGGAAGAAAAAGTGGTGAAAGTGATGGCGTCATGCCGCGACGTTAAATCAAGCGCTTGTTGGGAGGCAACCCAGCTTTACTGCTTTCTTTTATTTTTGTTTATTTAATTTATTTTTATTGTTTTGTAGTATTATTTTTGTATTTTGTAGGAGTAAGATCATGGAGTCAAAGCCAATAGGCGAGTGCAAAAGTGAGCATGTGTTTGAAACTGAGTGTGAGGTACCCGCATAAGGGATCATACGTAGGAGAAGTCTGAGTATCCCGTGAGCTGCTAATTCTTTGGCCTTTGGCCTACCAGGGAGTCTCTTTTACCCTCTTATTATTTTTAGTGTGCATTGAGGACATTGCACAAGTGTAAGTGCGTGGTGAGGAGATTGTCTGAGTGACTTTCTATGCTATTTTAGTTGTGTTAGTTTAATTGAAACGAAAAAAAATAAAAAAATTAGACTTTTCCCGACGATGGATCTCCTAGACAGTTTTCTTGAGGGGTGTAAGTCTAAAGAGAAAGGACAAAAAGATTTTCTTTGTAGATAGTGTAGCAATTCCCCCTTGGTTTTTTTTTGTGCCGCGGTTCTTTTCCAATGGTTTTGTTTGAACCGGTTGTTAGTTTTTTTTTTGGAGTAGGAGTCATTGTGTTGTGCTTTGAATTGAAGTAATATCTCTTGACTTGGTTATGCCTTGAGAATAGTGAGTACTTTGTTTGTGACACTTAGGCTCAGTTTTTGACTCTTGTATAAGTACCTTAAATTGTATGATCTTAACTTTGCTTAACTTTACTTAACTTCTTTGACTAGAGTGTCTTGACGAGTCCAATCCTGAGTGAGTTATATGCCATGTGTGTGTAAGATTTTGCGTTATTCAGTGCATTGCATTTGATGTCTAAAACTTACCCCATATGTTTGCAAAGCGAAATAGTAGTTTTGTTCAGTCTTGGAAGTGATATAGGCGTTTCTTTGTCGAGCCATATAAATATTCTACCCGCCTAATTGTTATGTATCATAGTTAACTCCCTTGAGCCTGTAATCATTTTCTTTGGCAACAACATTACAAGCCTTACTCATTTGTTTGAATTAATCATTTATTTGAACCTTTTTACCTCTCATGAGCACTTGAATTGTTATGAACTTTGTAAAAGTTAAAGTGTGGGGTGAGTTTGGCTTTTGAGTGGAACTAATTGAATAAGGAGAAAGGTGCACTATTTTGAAAAAGTAAGAGCCCCTTGAATTGAAAAAAAATAGTTGGATTATTGTAAAAAAAAAAATTCTTGATAAATGGTGGCTCTTGATGTAAGTGTGCTTAAAGAAGAATGAGATAATTTACGTTGATGTGAAGGTGGAGTTATGGTTTATTATAAGTATGGAGTTTTGAATGTTAAAGTATATGTATTAAAGTGCTTAGGGAGGTGTAGTCAGTCTTATATCTAAATGTATCCTACCCGTCCCTCAGCCTACATTACAACCAAATAAAGTCTTACTTGATCCTAGACTGAATGAGCTCGATTAGTAGAGTAGTACACTACGGGCAAGCATATGGTGCATATTTTGTGGCATATGAATATTATTTCTGAGAGTGAGTAAATTCTTTCTATGTTGAGTTCCTAAGTGTTCTTAAATTTTATTGTGTGGGACTACTCTCATTGGTTGTGTTAGGGGAATTGATTCATGAAGGAAAGGTAATGTCATTGACCTCTATGTTAGAGTAAGTGGGCGAGTGATGATGAGTGGTACTTGTGAGTCAAACCTTGAGGTGAAGATATTACACTTTTGTGCTTAATCTATTTTAAATATTCTTGGTATGATGAGTTAGGAGAATTGTTTAAAAAGATCATGTCTATATAAAGTGTAGTTTGATTGCTCGAGGACGAGCAACGTTTAAGTGTGGGGTGTTGATAATAGGCTGTAATTACATATTTTAGTCTCTTATTACACTCTAATTTACAACACTTTAATTGAGTTTGAGCTTTAATCGCTAGTGTTTTGCACTAATGGTGTATTTTATGCCTTGTAGGAGTGATTCCGAGCTATGTGGATGTTATGAAATGAATTCAAGTGATTTGAAGCTTTAAAGTTTGAGTAAAAGTTCAAAGAATTAAGTCGGGATCGTGTTTGGGGGTAAACGGATGATAGTTAGAGCGAATGAAGAATCGAGCAGACATATTGTGTACTGTCTAGTAAAATAGATATAACATTTAGTTCATAATTCTATTTTAGCTCCATAATATATGGTCGGAAAGCTAACTCAAAGGTCTACAACTTTTATGTTTTATATTTTTTCAAATGAGGAACGGAATAGGGTGAAAAATAAGCTATAGCGTGAAGTATGTGCGAAGTCGCGCGAGTTAAGGAGCTGGAGGCAGAATGTCAGAAGTCATGCGCGAAGTCATGCGCGAAGGATGCACGAGCTCGCGCTAGTCACCTGGGGAAAGTGTCCATTTTTACATTGGATAAGGTATAATTATTTGGGCCCAACCCTACTTGGTATGGGAGGGCGTTTTTGAGAGTAATTTTTGACCAAGGAAGAGTACAGAGCCGCCGTGGAGGCTGGGTTTCATCTTTTCTTCCACCAACTTAGTCTTTTTAGGTTTCTTTGTATGATTTTTTGTTTTGCTACCATGTCTATGTGGAGCTAAACTTCACGTTCTAGGATTGTGGTTCTTTCATGACTATTGTTATTCGGATATTGATTTTAATTTCTTAGTTTATCATATTGGTTTATTTATTGAATCCTACACTTAATTATTTGATTGCTTGATTACCAATTGAATACTATCTACGAATCTAGAGTTGAACTCGAAAGTGGGAATTCTAGATTGCATATAGGATTAAGTAGAGCAAGTTCTTAAAACTGGGCATCGGGGAACAAATTCGCCGGTAGGATAGACATATACTTAATTGCCTTGCTTGGTTTATTTATAGGAATTATAAATGCGTTCTTGTTGATTCTAACTCCATAGACATATAGGCGTTAGGTTAGCTTGAATAGGCGAGTAAGAACTCGACAGATTCTTATGAGCAATATTAACCCTGTCAACCAATAAACTAGATAAATTAGTTAGTCAATTCAATTGAAGAATACAATAGGAATGTTAGATAGCCGATAACCCTAGATCGATTTCATTACATTGATATCATAAAAATCTGCTCTTTCTCTCTGTTAAAAGTTCATTATTTATTTAATTAGTTTAGAATCAAATACATCTAGGTTTAATCCTTGTTTAGATAATTATGAGAGTCTAATTTAGTTAATTGTTAATCATAAGTCCTTGTGGGATCGACATCCGACTTTTAGTCACTTTATTACTTGACGACCGCGTATACTTGCGTGTGCGTTTGGCCGCAACAAGTTTTTGATTTTCCTTCCTTTTCTTTTGCCGCATTTCGCTCAAAAGGTCATCCCTGCAGGGGCAGAGAATATATATATTTGGAAAGGACTACATGATTAATCTGTCGGCCAATGCAAAGACTTTTTGTTAGCAATTAGTTGGTTGCTTTCACGAACTGTTCCACATATATTTATATCAAGATTTGCCTAATCTTACCTGCCAATGCAGTGCAAACATTACTACTGTTAAAGACAACTAAAATTTTGAAAAATTTGACTATATAATATTAAAAGGTTATTCTTGTTTTTGACTTGTATTTCTTCGGTCTATATTGCTATTTCGAATCACATTTAATTTGCATATGCTAGATCACGTTAAGAAAAATAATTAAACTTATCGAGAATAATTAATTAAATCAGATTAACAACCAAGCTAAATTAAAGCTCCATATTGATATTTGCACTCCTGTGAAGTAATCATCAATAGCACTCCTACAATGTTGCTCCTCTCGTATGGAACTCTATTGCTACTCATCCCGGTCCTATTTGTTAATGTTTGTGGATTGAACAAAAATGGAGAAGAATGAAGAATGGGGCTCATACGCAGAGAAGAAGCTTCGAGTGCATTATTTCATTACAATGTTTTCTGAAGAGTTCTTACAAAAATAAAATCTAAGAACTGTTTACATTTGGGTCGGGTTTATTAATAAATACAACTAGGCCAAGTCTTAATGAATTAACATCAAGCCTAAATATCTAAAACTAATTAACATCAGGTAACTCCAACATCCCCCCTCAAGTTGGAGGGTGGCAATACGTCCAACTTGCCGAGCAATAACCCGTGATGCGCACCTGTCAAACACTTAGTAAAAATGTCAGCAAGCTGAGAAGAGGTAGGAACATGATGCAAAGAAATAAGGCCATCTGTCAACTTAGTGCGGATAAAGTGACAATCAACTTCAATATATTTCGTGCACTCATGGAAAACAGGATTTTTAGCGATGTGATGGGCAGCCAAGCTATCACAGAAAACAAGAATATAGCTTGACGAAGGCAAACCCAAATCTGCTAACAAACGAACCAGCCAGACAAGTTCAGCCACTACTTTACTCATAGCCCAGTATTCTACTTCAGCAAAAGACTAGGAGACAATAGCTTGTTTCTTAGATTTTTAGCTAATCAAACTACCCCCTAAAAACACACAATAACCAGAAACTAATCTCCTTGAATCAGAACAAGAAGCCCAATCACTGTCACAAAAGGCTTGTACAGAAAAATCAGAAGAACTATTAAGGTGGACTCCAACATCAGGTGTGCCTTTCAAATACCTTAGAACATGTAACGCAGTAGTCATATGGGGCAGACGAGGTGTCTTAAGAAACTGACTCAAGTGTTGCACATCAAAACATAAATTTGGCCTGGTATGAGTGAGAAAATTCAGTTTTCCAACTAAACTTCTATAATATTCAGGGTTGGGCAGAAAGACCCCAACATTAGACTTGAGTTTAACACACAACTCAAGGGGAGAAGAAACAACAGAAGCATTAGAACATCCATATTCAGCAATTAACTTTGAAACAAACTTCCTTTGATCAAGAAGTACCCCATAATCAACATATAACAACCCAATTCCCAGAAAATAGTTAAGTAATCCTAAGTCTTTAATTTTAAGCTAGTCATCTAAAAACAATTTGAGAGCAGTGATCTCCTTAGGATCATCCCAAGTAAGGATAATTTCGTCCACATAGACAACAAGAAATACAGTAGATGATTCGGACCTTTTAATGAAAAGAGAGTAATCATTCAAAGAATGTGTGTAACCTCTAGTGTAAAGTGCTTGTGACAACTTAGTATACCATTGCCTAGAGGCTTGTTTTAAGCCATAAAGGGATTTTTGCAACTTGCAAACCAAGGGAGAAGTAGATTGAGAAGATGAAGCAGCTATGAGGCCTTGGGAAAGCTTCATATATATCTCTTCATCTAAGTCCCCATGAAGAAATGCATTATTCACATCCAATTGATACAAGGACCATCCTTTTTAATTGCAAAAGCAACTAGACACCTAATAGTACACATTTTGACAATCGCTGAAAATGTTTCATTAAAATCAATACCTTCAATTTGTGTATCACCCCTTACTACCAATCTTGCCTTATATCTTTCTACACTCTCATCAGCCTTGTACTTAATTTTATACACCCATTTACATCTAATAGGATTTTTACCCTTTGGTAACTCAACTATAGACCAAGTGTTATTAGCTTCTAAGGCCTCAAATTCTTTTTTCATGGCTTCCTGCCAGACTAAATTGGTAGCTGCCTGAGAATATGAATGAGGCTCAACTTGAGTTGTGTGTGCAGCAGAGAGAGACAAAGTAGTGGAGCTGGAAATGGAAGGAGGAAGTTGTACAACAAAATCATTAATATGTGAAGTCAAAGTGTGATTTCTGGTACTTTTTCTAGTAGCAGGGAGAGAATAAGATGTTGAAGGAGTAGAAGTAGAGGGAAGATCAGAAGGAAGGAGTATATTAGGAGAAGAAACATAAGGTGGATTAGTAGGAGAAAATGTAGCAATAGAAGGAAAATGGGAAGGATTTGTGTCAACAGGAGGGGAATGGGAAAGATCAGAGACAACATGTAAAATAGGTGTAGAATGGGAAGATGAAAGGTGGCTGGAAGAAGAGGAAGAGGATAAGAGGAAAGGAAAAATGGATTCATGAAATATGATATCCCTAGAAATAAGAATACACTTGGTGGATAAATTGTACAATTTATAGCCTTTCGTTCCAAATGGATAATCAATGAAAACACAAGGTACAACTCTTGGATCAAACTTATTTCTCTCACATTTAGGTACAGTTGCATAACAAAGACACCCAAAAGATTTAAGATGTGATTAAGAGGGAAACTTGCCATAAAGCACTTCAAATGGAGATTTGTTATGTAAAATGGTGGAGGAAAATCTGTGTGACGACCCGACCCGTTGTCACATGAGTTACCGCCCCATTTCTCCCATATTATGTTGCTCTATGTTTCAATGTCAGTATTTGAGTTGATCGGATAGAATTTATTTTAACTGAAAATGAGGCACTTAGCCTCTTAGAAGGAAGCTTATTTTGGAAAAGTCAACTAAAAGTTGACTATATAGTTAGAAGGCTCGGATGTGAATTCCGATGATTTGGTTAGCTTCGGGGGATGATTTGTGACTTAGGAGTGCGATCGGAATTGAATTTGGAGGTCCGGTGTAGAATTAGGCTTGAATTGGCGAAGTTCGAATTTTGTCGAAATCCGGTTGATAGGTGAGATTTTGATCCGAGGGTTGGAATGGAATTACGAGAGTTGCAGTAGCTTTGTTGGGTGATTTTGGATATGTGTGCAAATTTTCAGGTCATTCGGACATCGTTTGGTCGGGTTTTTGATCGAATGTGTAATTCAGAAGTTTTTAAGAAACTTAGGCTTTGATTTGGTGAAATTTGATGATTTTAATTTTAACTATAGTGATTTGATGATTCGAGCAAGTTTGAATAAGGTAATTGATCATATCTGTGCTTTTGGTTGAGGTCCCGGGGGCCTCGGGGTGATTTCAGGTGGTTAAACGGAGAGTTTGGAGTTGTTGCATGATTTTTGGGTTACAGGTTCTGTTGTTTCCGCATCTGCAGAAAAGGGGCCGCATAGGCGGTTCCGCAGATGCGGCGTCTGGGTCGCAGGTGCGGTCTGGGAGGCCTTGGCGTGGACCGCAGGTGCGGAAGGCAATCCGCATAAGCGGTGACCGCATGAGCGGTTTTGGACCGCAGAAGCGGTCCTTGGTGAGTTAAGTTAGACCGCAAAAGCGGTCGTTTGGTCGCAAAAGCGGGATCCGCAGGTGCGGTAATCCGACCGCAGAAGCGAAAATCGCTGTTGGCAGGAGGGTTTTATATTATATTTCATCCGCGAGGGTTATGTATTTTTTCCTCCATTTTTGAATGTCCTTGGGAGCTTTTGGACGGGAATTTCAGAGGGATTCAAGAGGAATCGACTTGAGGTAAGAATCTTGGTCTTAAAACATGATTATATTATGAAATTGTTCCAGAAATTCATGGAAATTAAGCCTAAGGTTGATAAATTAGGGCTTGAATTTTTGATATTTCAAATTGGAATTTGATAGGTGATTTGAGCTCGGATTTGGGAGTTCTTGGTATGTAGGGACTCGTGGCGAGACGAGGAATCCGGTAATGTGAGTTTTGTAATTTTTTGAGAAGCGGGCCCGGGGCTCAGGTTTTGTTAGTTTCGAGATTCTTGCTATTTTTTGATTGTTTTCGATTGGGTATTGTTCCCTTAGCATGTTGTAATGCATTCGCTCTGATTTTGGTTAGATTCGACGCGCGTGGAGGCCGAATTGAGGGGCAAAGGTGTCGCGAGCTAGAGATTTTCCCGGTTCGAGGTGAGTAATACTTGTAAATGATATCATGAGGGTTTGAAACCCGGGATTTGCACATCATAGTATTGTATTGTGGTGACTTGCACGCCAGGTGTGAGCGTGGGGTAGAGCACCGTTGGGGATTGTGACTTGGTCCGTCCCGATTGTTGATTTTACTGCGTGATTGACTGAAACCTACTTAATACTATCATGATTTGGGCTGATTGCCAAGTTTTGGGCTTCATGCCGATTATTTGGATCCCTTAGGGACTATTATCACTATTTCCATGATGCTTAGCATATTTTCCTGATATCAGTCCTGAGTTAAACATAGTCTCGAATTTATAAAGTTTTAAACACTTAATCTATAATTCCCAATAATTGGAACTGAAAATGATAAACTTGACTGTGCCTATGTGGATTACATTCATATTTCTAGACTGAGCATAGATCGGGCTGCGCACCGCAGCAGTGTTGCATGTGCATTTCTGGACTGAGGATGGATCGGGCTGCACGCCGCAGCAGTGTGATATTGATATTGTGCTTGGGCTGCATAAGCCCCTCCGAAGTCTGAACCCCCACAGTGAGCGCGTGTACCCAAATGGATCGGGCTGTACGCCGCAGCGGTCATGTGCATTGCATTGCATTCACGCATTGATTCCTGTTTGAACTATGTGGCATGACATTTAGCACTCTCATATCATTAGCATCCATGCTATTTCTTGCATTGTGTACCAGATACCCTGGTGTTATTTGTAAATAGTGTGTTGTGCCCGAGGGGCTGACTTGTGTGCGGACTTGCACTACCTGATATCGCATTCATATGCCTAATGTTGGAAAAAGAATATTTTCAAAAGATATTTTAAACTGAGCTAGATGTTTCTAAAGGATTTTCACGGTTTTACTGTTTTCCTAAAAAGGTTGTATTGTCCCATATAGCATGATGGAGTGTTCTTACGTGATTTCTTACCGCTCAGTTATTATTTACTCTTATTACCATTGAGTTGGAAGTATTCACTTTACTCCCTGCACCAACTGTGCAGATTCAGGTATCTCGGGAGCATTGTTGAGCTATTTGCTGTTTTTCAGAGCTTCTCAGGATTTGTCGAGGTAGCTGCCTGACGTTCGCAGGACCCGAATCCTCCCCCTATCCCTTTATTATTTCCGTATTTTAGAACATCAATATTACTGAGGATGTATTATTTTGTTATCTTAGAGGCTCTAGACTCATGACCCCATGTCTTTGGGAGATGATGGTTATGTCAGTGTTTCATACTATCTCTATCTAAATTATTTGGTTAATAGACTTGTTAAACTGTTAAATTAAATGCTATAAACTGGTAATGGGATATGGATTGGGTTGAGAGTGTTAATTGGTCGGGCTTGCCTAGCAATTGTGTTGGGCACTATCACGACCGGGATTGGGGTCGTGACAAGTTGGTATCCGAGTCTAGGTTACTAGGCCTCATGAGTCATGAGCCAGTTAGTAGAGTCTCGTGAATCGGTACGGAGGCGTCTGTATTTATCCTCGAGAGGCTGCAGAACCTTTAGGAAAACTTCACTTTCTTGGAATTCTTATGTTGGGCCAGTTTGGAGGACTTGACGCCATATCTTGCCTATGGCTTGAGCACCGATGTGCTGATCGTGTGAGCAAGTGTTTTGAACTTATATGTTCAGTGTCGACCTTATTAGCTGGAAGGCGGATGGATATCCATGTGATGAGTATGTTAGTGCTGCGAGATGTATCAATGTGACTCGGTAGTGGCAAAGGAGTCTGCTGGATAGTAGGTGAACTGTTAAGTGTTCGATTCCTATTGTGATTCGATGTGTGGACCGAGTTATGGGCGCGTGAAGAATACTTTTGTGTCTCTTAGATGGGAAGTGAAGTACACTACGTGTGGCGATATGAGTTCAGAATCAGGAAGACTTAATAGATGTGTTATGTGTATGATGGTGAAAGGTGTGCTGAAATACAAAATTGAGGCGAAGCAGGTGGGATATCTCCTGCAGAGTGTTCTTAAGGGGTACGATTCTTATGTATACTGTTAGAAGATCTCATGTGTAATTGAAGAGTACGTGTTGTAATTGGAAAATTTGGGCCGCTTCAGAGAGTGGACTCAGCTGATGTGGGGATAAATGCGAGGTTTGTAGAGGATTTCAGTATCTGAGGATCTGTGTTTTCATAAACTAGTAGATGATTTGAGTTTAATCTCACTATAATATTGTGGCATCATCAGAGTAAAAGTATTATGGGTTATTAAATGTGTCCTGATAGATGGCTTCGAGCCAAGTTGGGGAGGTGGCTGTTGATTAGCCGATCGCACGGTTATGTGCTATGTTGTTTCCGTTTCGAGGTATACTGGCGGATCAGTCCTGGTTGCAGAAAATGAGCCGAGGATGGCACGAGTGGAGTAAAGTTTTGATAAAGGTTATACGATGCTTCGTAGATGTGTGAAAATAATAGGATGTCTTGATCTGTTGCTGATAAAGAATGCTTAGTGTATAGCGAAGGAAGATGGTTGGTTGTATTGGTATGAGATCATGTTCTGCGGTGTCAGAGTGCTAATAAGGAATGAGTGGTTCTGTTCGTTAAGTCAGGTAAATTGCAGTTGGAATAAGAGTGAATGACTCTCGAGAATGGTTTTATTGTGTTCAAGATATTTGCATGTAATCATCAGGTGTCTAAGGTAGTGTATGTGGCTAGAGACTGTGTTCCCATTAGGAAGAGATCAAGACTTGTGGTATCTAATGCTAATTATGGGATTCTATGTACCAGTATCTGGGAAGTAATGGTAACGAATTCCGATTCGCAGGAAGTTCTTCAAGTAAAGTATTCTGGAACGTGGTATTTCTGGGAAGCATTGAGAGAGTAATCAGTGGCCTATGGGTCTTAGACATTGTGGTCTTATGTTCGAATCTCCTGTGGTGAGCCCGGATTGAGTCATTGTGATGCTACAGTAAGGATAAATATCGAGTTGATGATGAATAAAAAGAGAAATTTGATAGACGGAATAGCTTGATAATAGACCGAATCGGATGGTAAAGGTATGATTAATTCTTTGTATGTGTTCGAGGTAATGAGCTTTTACAGGCATTTTGCAGCAGTGCTCTTGGGTTTTGACGGCTTGCTCAGCTTGGTTTAGATGAAAGGATTCAGTCCTAGTAGTTTAGCTTGTACAACTGGAGTTGGCAGAGATGTTCTTGTTGGGTTTTACCGTGGTTTAAGGATGAGTATATTTCCTATGGGTATGCGAATCATGGAGGGTGTAATGGTTTTTTCTTCTAAATAGGATCAATGAAAGTTCTTGACTAGTAGAGTGCGTCAATGTCTGCGGCGTGGAAGGGAGATAAAAGTCCTCATGTTATCCTAGTGTGGCATGGTATATGCGATATGTTGTGGAGGATTGGGATTTGTGTGTGTAAGGCTCGGTTCAGTTCGGAATGGAAAGTCATTAAATTCTTAAGCGGCATGGGCAGCTGCAGGTGATTTAAGAATCGATCTTCAGATGATTAGGGTGAGTGATCCTCATATGACTAAGGAAATGGTATTGCTAAGCATAGTGATTTGATGAGGGTATATGTTTCAGAAAAAAGGGCAAGGTGATTAAATTGATGGCCCTTCGGTAGTGTTGCGGCATTTTTCTTGATAGATCGACTGTTGATATCTGAGTCTGTTTGATGGCATAGGAGAATTTTAGAATATCTTCAAAGAATGACTGGGTACTCGAGGGGTAATATGTATTTATACTGCAGAATTTGGGATCAGGCATAGTAATTTGTGTGCTATGTGGAGCTGGAGACTGGGAGTTCTCATGTTCAGGCTATGTAGTGGTTGTGGATAGTGTGTATTGGTACCATTAGCGGCTATTGGGATTGGAGGCCCGAGTGGGTCCTTCTTTGTTGGTATGTTAGATTTTGTATATGATGTTGAGTTGTAGACTGGTTGTCGCAATGTGGGTTATTCTAGACTATTGTGCTATGGGCTATGTCGGGAAATGCCATCGGTTGCGTGGCGAGGTGCATCGGATTATGTTATAGCATAGTGGTTGGTATTACAAAGATCAGCGGACAGCTGGGAAGGATTTCTTTCCTTAATTGGGTCTTGGTGACGGATGTCAGTATAGAGGTTTCTACCATTGATTCAGTTCCGGTATTGAGGGACTTTTTCGGATGCGTTCCTTATGGCCGGGCATGTCGCAGGGCGAGATTGTGGATTTCGGTATTGATTTGGTGTCGGGCACCGTATCGTACGGCTCCGGCAGGAGTTATAAAAAGGGGAAGGAGCAACTTCAGGCTTCTTGGTATTGAGTTTGTTGGCAGGCCGATGTGGCTACGTATTCAGATTGAGATGGCTTAGTTGGCCCCGATATGTATTGTTGAGGGATAGGTTGAATCTATCATTATTGAGCTTGTTAGTGGTCTGGGGAGATCTATGAGTTGCTTTTTCGGTGCTGTGAGGCGTTATGATTTTCGGACTGTGGGCACATATAATGCGGTGCTATCAAGATTCGTAGTGGAAGTTGAGGGGCAAGGACCTCAGTTGTGTTTGAGTTTTGTAGCTTACAACGCTATATGTAGATATTGTTATGCACTCAGTATTTTGTTGTAATGAGCAAATTTGGCTTGATATGCATCTCCCTATGTGAGATATTTGTGTGGATCGGGTGGCACGACGCAACGGGTATGTTATCTGGATCGGGTTGCACGCCGCAACAGTGTGATTTTGAGAATAGTTTTCCATATGTTACCTTGTATGCCTTGCTTCCTTGTTTCCAAAGAAAGTCCGTATTGGGTGTTGCTCGACGAACGGCGCATCGGTTGTGTCCTTTCAGGATTGAATGGTGCAAATTACTTGCTTCACCGGGGGTGTGATGGATTGCTCGGTTTCAGGCATCAATCTGTGCGTGGCTGTCTATTTTGAGCATAGAGACTTGAGGTACTTCATGTGTAACAGTGTTTGGATAAGATCGCGCATTGTAGCGAGGCTACGTGGAGATTAGACTCTTCAGGGTAAATTCAGGTATTCTATTTCTATGATATGGGACGAAGTCCCAGCCTTGGGTTGTGATGGTGCTGAGGAGTTTGAGTTACAGCTCTTTCATTTGAGTTATTTGTCATGATTTGAGTATGTTCAGACCGCCCATCATTGGTGCGTGGATTATGCAAGTTGTGGCTTAGGCCTGTGATAATGTGTCATATCACCAGAGTGGTGCGTTGAGTTCGAGGTGACCGTTGGAGTCATTAATGGACACGAACAGATTTGATTACAGCTTGTTGGAAGAATAATATCGAGGTTCGAGTTTATTCTGAATATTGACGTGAGGTTCTGATTTTGAGTATGATTTCGGAAATCTGCTGTGGTATTAGTCAAAAAGGGAGTGGTTTCATGAATGGTTGATCTGAGAAATGGTTACGGTTTGCTGTGTGTTTCATTATCATTGATAGGATATGAAGTGTTGGAATGGGGCTTTAGCTATTGAGAGGTTTCTATCGGTATATGATTGTTGTGGACAACTGCTGTGAATAGAAGTTATCGTTTCAGGTGCTGGATTGGGTAATTTCAGCCATGTTGTGTTGTCGGACCTATAAGAGATAGAGTGACGAGGGATCACCCCGGGTATATGCTTGGTAAGGTCATTTAGCTATTGGTTGGCTTCTAGGACAACTCTGGGTACGCTCGAGGACGAATGTTTGTTTAAGTTGGGGAGGATATGACGACCCGGCCCATTGTCACATGAATTACCGCCTCGTTTCCCCCATATTATGTTGCTCTATGTTTCAATGTCAGTATTTGAGTTGATAGGATAGAATTTAATTGGTTTTAACTGGAAATGAGGCACTTAGCCTCTAAGAAGGAAGCTTGTTTTGGAAAAGTCAACCGGAAGTTGACTACATAGTTAGAAGGCTCGTATGTGAATTCCGGTGATTTGGTTAGCTTCGGGGGATGATTTCTGACTTAGGAGTGTGATCGGAATTGAATTTGGAGGTCCGGTGTAGAATTAGGCTCGAATTGGCGAAGTTCGAATTTTGGTAGAATCCGGTTGATAGGTGAGATTTTGATCCGAGGGTCGGAATGGAATTCCGAGAGTTCCAGTAGCTTCGTTGGGTGATTTTGGATATGTGTGCAAATTTTCAGGTCATTCGGACATCGTTTGGTCGGGTTTTTGATCGAATGTGCAATTCGGAAGTTTTTAAGAAACTTAGGCTTTGATTTGGTGAAATTTGATGATTTTGATGTTAACTATAGTGATTTGATGATTCGAGCAAGTTTGAATAAGGTAATAGATCATATCTGTGTTTTTAGTTGAGGTCCCGGGGGCCTCCGGGTGATTTCGGGTGGTTAAACGGAGAGTTTGGAGTTGTTGCATGATTTTTGGGTTGCAGGTTCTGTTGTTTCCGCATCTGCGAAAAAGGGGCCGCATAGGCGGTTCCGCAGATGCGGCGTCTGGGTCGCAGGTGCGGTCTAGGAGGCCTTGGCGAAGGTGCGGAAGGAAATCCGCATAAGCGCTGACCGCATGGGCGGTTTTGGACTGCAGAAGCGGTCCCTGGTGAGTTAAGTTAGACCGCAAAAGCGGTCGTTTGGTCGCAAAAGCGGGAGCCGCAGGTGCGGTAATCCGACCGCAGAAGCAAATATCGCTGTTGGCAGGAGGGTTTTATATTATATTTCATCCGCAAGGGTTATGCATTTTTTCCTCCATTTTTGATTGTCCTTGGGAGCTTTTGGACGGGAATTTCAGAGGGATTCAAGAGGAATCGACTTGAGGTAAGAATCTTGGTCTTAAAACATGATTATGTTATGAAATTGGTCTAGAAATTCATGGAAATTAAGCCTAAGGTTGATAAATTAGGGCTTGAGTTTTTTATATTTCAAATTGGGATTTGATAGGTCATTTGAGCTCGGATTTGGGAGTTCTTGGTATGTAGGGACTCGTGGCGAGACGAGGAATTCGGTAATGTGAGTTTTGTAATTTTTTGAGAAGCGNGTAATACTTGTAAATGATATCCTGAGGGTTTGACACCCCGGATTTGCACATCATAGTGCTGTATTGTGGTGACTTGTCCGCCAGGTATGAGCGTGGGGTAGAGCACCGTTGGGGATTGTGACTTGGTCTGTCCCGGTTGTTGATTTTACTGCGTGATTGACTGAAACTTACTTGATACTATCATGATTTGGGCTGATTGTCATGTTTTGGACTTCGTGCCGATTATTTGGATCCCTTAGGGACTATTATCACTGTTTCCATGATGCTTAGCATGTTTTCCTGATATCAGTCCTGAGTTAAACACTGTCTCGAAATGATTGTAAATTTCTAAAGTTTTAAACGCTTAAACTATAATTCCCAATAATTAGAACTGAAAATGATAAACTTGACTGTGCCTATGTGGATTAATGCATATTTCTAGACTGAGCATAGATCGGGCTGCACACCGCAGCAGTATTGCATATGCATTTCTGGACTGAGAATGGATCGGGCTGCACGTCGCAGCGGTGTGATATTGATATTGTGCTTGGGCTGTAGGAGCCCCTCCGGAGTCTGAACCCCCACAGTGAGCGCGGGTACCCAAATGGATCGGGTTGTACACCGCAGCGGTCATGTGCATTTCATTGCATTCACGCATTGATTCCTGTTTGAACTACGTGGCATGACATTTAGCACTCTCATATCATTGGCATTCATGCTATTTCTTGCATTGTGTACCAGATACTCTAGTGTTATTTGTAATAGAGTGTTGTGCCCGAGGGGCTGAATTGTATGCGGACTTGCGCTATCTGATATAGATAGAGACAGTATGAAACACTGACATATCCATCATCTCCCAAAGACCTGGGGTCATGAGTCTAGAGCCTCTAAGATAACAAAATAATACATCCTCAGTAATACTGATGTTCTAAAATGCGGAAATAATAAAGGGATAGGGGAAGGAGTCGGGTCCTGCGAACGTCAGGCAACTACCTCGACAACTCCTCAGAAGCTCTGAAAAACAGCAAATAGCTCAACTATGCTCCTGAGACACCTGAATCTGCACACGTGGTGCAGGGAGAAAAGTGAATACTTCCAACTCAGTGGTAATAAGAGTAAATAATAAATGGGCGGTAAGAAATCACGTAAGAACAATCATGCTATATGGGACAGTACAACCTTTTTAGGAAAACAGTAAAACCGTGAAAATCCTTTAGAAACATCTAGCTCAGTTTGAAATCTCTTTTGAAAACATTCTTTTTCCAACAGTAGGCATATGAATGCATTATTTGGTTAATAGACTTGTTAAACTGTTAAATTAAATGCTATAAACTGGTAATGAGATATGGATTGGGTTGAGAGTATTAATTGGTCGGGCTTGCCTAGCAATTATGTTGGGCGCCCGACCGGGATTGGGGTCATGACAATATGTTTATCAAATAGGCGGCTGTTAAAATGCAGTCTCCCCAAAATTTTGTTAGTAATTTAGATTGGTACATTAAAGCTCTAGCTGTTTCAAGCAAGTGCTTATGCTTTCTCTCAAGAATTCCATTCTATTGAGGTGTGTGAGAACATGTGATTTGATAAATAATTCCATGATCTGAGAAGTATTGTAAGGCAGAATTTGAAAGTTCAATTTCGTTTCGAATCAAAAAGATCAAAAAAAGCCTAAAATTAATTTTCAAATCATGCATCACCTAAAATTTTGTTTCGAATCACATACCGGGCAAGTTCTAGACACAAATACGATACATAAACTATACAAAAACCTCACTACACATGGCACATGACTCACTAAGGACGGTTCCATTCCGACTCTTAACTAATGCAACTATTCACAAAGCCACGAGATATTAAGCATTAAGCGTAAAGTTAACACAAGTCAAGAAAACGAGGAATAGTTGTCACAAAACATGCTATCCAATATATAAAGGCATCAAGATTAATATCAAAATATAGGGAAGATACTACACATGGCAAAGCCTAAATATGTTACTATCAAACAAGTCAATGAGCCTAGGAATCTCATCTTTCTTCCTCCATTTATTCCTTAAATTCTATATATTCTTAAAGAAAAAACTACCCAATATTAATTATATCCCATGGAAAAGAACCGACGCACAAAGAAAAATCACGGGAGATTATTGATACAAAAAAAAAAGACATGTTGTTGTGTTTTTCTATTTTAATTTTTTTTGTTTTGTTTAGACTTCATTGCCCTCAAGAAAAGTGTCCACAAAATCCATCATCGGGAAAAGTCCAAATTTTCTATTATTTTTATTTTTTTTTAAATTTTCGTTTTTTTTTCAAATATTTTTTTTTCTTTACATAAAATCTACTATTCTAAGAAAGAATACTACAACTAACCTAGGATAGCACAAAATATTATCCAAAGAATCTCCTCATCCCACACTTAAAATTGTGTAATATCCTCAATGCATACTGTAAATAACAAGAGGGTAAAAGAGATTCTCTGGTAGGCCAAAGGCCGAAGCATTAGCAGCTACCGGGATACTCAGACTTCTCCCAGGTATGATCCTTTGTGCGGGCACCCCATACTTAGTTCCAACCACATGGATCACTTTTGCACACTTCCTATGGATTTGCTCCCTATGCTCAAAATTCTATAAAATAAAACAACACTATAAAAATAGCACAATAAAAAAAATAAAAATAAAAGAAGGCAGTAAAGCTGGGTTGCCTCCCAACAAGCGCCTAATTTAACGTCGCGGCACGACGTGAACTACTTTTTTCTCCCCCTAGAACTTATAAATTGTACCCTTAACATGGTATCCAATCTACGGCTATGCTCTAGTGGTACGACTACAATGATAATCAGGCCTACTAATAATTTTTTTACTCTGCACTTCTTGTCATTTAGATGAGGAATGTAATTTTTGCTTTTTGGCACAACAAATTCAAGAATATAGGCCTCTCATCCTCACTCTTTGACCCCCTCATTGGCTCAGACAGCTTGATTACTATCTTACTATCTAAACATAAAGTGAAAAAATGATTGGAATGAGATCTAATGCGCCCTAACTCATGAATTTTACTACTATTTGTATCCCCATATTTACACACACTCAAGTCTCCCAAAATTTTACTACTATTTGCATCCCCATATTTACACACACTCAAGTCTCCCAAAGCAATGTTATCTACGCCCTCATATGACTCTAGATCACTCTTCTCAACTTTGGCATCCTCAAGAAAAATATGGTCTAATGATTGGTATTATCGTTTTAGCTCCTCAATTTAGTCTAGAAGATTTTTATCGGCTTCACACAACTCATCATTAAATTGTTGGGCGTTACACGCATCAACCTTCGCACTTAAATCTGCATCTAAGTTATGCACAGCTAAGCTAAAATTATCAATTTTATGTGCAAGATCATCTCTCTCCTTAGACCAATCATTCACCAACGTTGTTAGAAGACAACGTCATTCCTCATATTCTCTTAATCATGAATATTCTTCCCAATACCAACCCTTACTCCCATATTGAAATTCAGACCTCTTAGAGTTCAGGTCATGACAAGCCCAAAAAGACGGGCCATAAAAGTCTTCTTTCAACCAAGCGTCTTCATCAATAACCTTACCTCCAGATATTTTATCCCCAGATGTCATGTTGAGAGAACTATGAACACACTAAGAGAAAAATCAAATTGTTATAAAAATAAAATATATACAAAACAAAATGGATAAAATTAAAAGCCTAAACTAGAAAAACAGCTAATTTATAAGTCCTCGGCAATGGCGCCAAAAATTTGTTGCTGCCAAACGCACACGCAAGTATACGCGATCGTCAAGTAATAAAGTGACTAACAGTCGGATGTCGAACCCACGAGGACTTGTGATTAAATATTAACTAAATTAGACTATCCTAACTATCTAAACAAGAATTAAACCTAGAAGTATTTGATTCTAAACTAATTAAAATAAAGAAAAACAAACAGTAAACTCTAAACAAAAGGATAGCAGATTTTTATATTGTCAATGTGATGGAAACGATCTAGGGTTATGGGCTATCTAACGGTCATATTGTATCCTTCAATTGAATTGACTAATTAATTTATCCGATTTATTGGTTGACATGGTTAATATTGCTCATAAGAATCTGTCTAGTTCTTATTCGCCTATTCAAGCTAACCTAACGCATATATGTCTATGGAATTAGAACTAACAAGAACGCATTTATAATTCCTGTAAATTAACCGCGAATCTGTTCCTCGATGCCCAGATTCAAGAACTTGCTCTACTCAATCCTATATGCAATCTAGAATTCCCACTTTCGAGTTTAATTATAGAAAATTCATAGATAGTATTCAATTGATGATCAAGCAATTACATAATTAAGCACATGATTGAATAGATAAACTAATACGATAAATCAAGAAATCAAAATCATTATCCATATAACAATAGTCATGAAAGAACCACAACCCTAGAACGTGAAGTTTAGCTCCACATAGACATGGTAGCAAAACAACAAATCATACAAAGAAACATAAAAATTACTAAGTTTGGTGGAAGAAAGATGGAACTTCATGAATTTCGGCCTCCACAACGGCTCTATGCTTGTGTTTTCCTCTTAGCAACGTCCTCCTCCTTCCAAAATAAGTTTAGGTTGGCTTTTGTATGAGTTGGGGGTGTCTTGGGGTCGAAATAACCGAGTCCCGGTCGAAATAGGACATCTTTATGTTTTGAGCGTCTAGGGCAGCGTGGGGCACTGGCCCTGGCGCTCAATTTTTTAGCATTCTAATTTGAGTGCCACAGGTAGTGCCCCATGCTGCATGTGGCCCTCAAATGTGCACTTTTGCCATTTCTTCCGATTTTCACTCCAATTCGCGCGCTTTCGTCCCAAATCGCATCCGATTCCTACACATAGAAATACCATAAATTAGCACAAATGATTATATTATACATCCGTAATTTACTAGACATGAGCACAATATCAGCCAATATACATCAAAATATGCATACATTGAGCCAAACATCAAAAAGATTTTGAAATTTATCATCTCATATATGATATGGTGTTTGTGTAATTTTAAAATTAAAATATCGTCTGGTAAAATAATCCTATCATAGCCCAGCTCGCCATGATATTGTCGCTTTGCCTGATCTCCCTAGACCATGTCTCAAAGATTTTTGGCATCACGATTTTGCCCTCTAATACATCAAAAGATGCCTTAAAAGTTGAATCATGAACTCGTCTTAATAAGGCCCTAACATTTCCCTCTAATTCCGATGTGTCATTTGCCTATGACAAAATTCACAGCAAAATCAATTTAATTTCAACTGCTAATGGTCGTGGGCTATTAAAGTTTAAAATTAAATTATATTCAAATAAAAAAAAGTATTATTTTCGCGAAACAAACTAAAAGAAGTGTTACATAAATTAAAGTGAAGAAAATACTAAACTAACATGTCCTTGATCCAAAAATTAAAGACATTGGAAGAAATAGCTGTTGAGGTTTTAAGCTAAAATAAGCTTAAGAGGGTGAATGGAAATGGAGGGAAATGAAAATTTTAAGTTTCCCCCTTTGACAATGGAACATTGTTCCATATTGGAAGAGGAAAAGGTTTTTGATTGGTATATATACAATTGCTCTTCTTGTAGCTCTTAAAGAGTTAAGAAGAAGGCAAGCCTTGCGCCGTCATCATCGTCGCTCGCTCGGCTTCGGCTTCGGCTTCAGTCAAATGATTAATTGATTAATTTTTTGGACCTAATTTATTTGTTAAAATATTAACGTAATCTGTGTCTGTAACAGAAGATTAATAATTCAAATTATCCGTTTCACTAGCTGTCCATTTTTTGTAACAGGAAACGTTTCCTCTGCCCGTAATAATTTGCATAAATTACAACTCTTCATTTGAAATCAACAGATTGGGGCTATAAATTGCAGTTCATTCTCTTAAAATTTCCATATGAATTTCTGACTTCTCCTCCTTTCTTCTGCAATTGTTTTAACTACTAAGCAACAGTAAGTGTGAATTGCTACTGATCTTTATGTTTCCTGAAACACTGGGTTTAAAATACTGCTACACCAGTGTATAATTCGTTCTATCCTGGAAGGACATAATCCACAAACTTGGGTACTAGGAGGGGATTAAATTCTTAAGAAAATTGTGAAATAGTGGGCTCGAATTAAATTTTATTTCTGTTTTTCATTTCTTTTTATACGTTATTTTATATTCTCCAGAATTATTTTACAAATACTGTTTGATAACAAGCTTAAGGAATTTAACTATTTTTAGTATTTGTGTTTTATTCACGATTTCTGGAGACTAAAACCTTTGTGATTTTCTACTCTATTGGAGATTAAAATCTATGTGATTTTAACGTTTGGTTGTGTCATTCTTTTACAGAAATAACGAATGACAACGGGAACCAAACTGTTCCTATGGTGACTGCCAATGCATCAACAAGCCGAACAACAGCGGCATTGACACCGGCAGAAAAATCTCAAAAAAATTTCTAGGATTGATTTCAAGCAGTAACAGCAAAAGCTGTTCTTCTACTTGACGACTTTAAGTCTACAGAAGTTCATTAAGGAAGATGTTCCTGTTCTGCCTGATGAAACTCCAGAGAATGAAGGCTTTCTTGTGATTGAGGAGTGAAAGCATTCTGATTTTTTTGTGCAAAAATTATATTCTTAGCGGACTGGAGGACGATCTGTAAAACATCTACAGTGGTGTGGTGGCGTCAAAGGAACTGTGAATTGTGCTTGAACGGAAATACAAAACTGAAGATGTCGAGTTGAAGAAATTCATTGCCGCTAAATTTTTGGACTACAAAATGGTAGATAGCAAGTCTGTTATTACCCAAGTCCAAGAATTGCAAGTGATTATTCACGATCTCCTTGCTAAAGGTATAAGTCATATTAATATTGATGTTGAAAGTATTAATTTTATTATATGTACTAACAGAATTGTCATTGAAGGTCTTGTCATCAATGAAGCATTCCAAGTTGCAACGATGATTGAGAAGCTGTCTCCTTTGTGGAAGGACTTCAAAAACTACTTGAAACACAAACGTAAGGAGATGTCGCTTGAAGATCTCATTGTTCGGTTAAGAATCATAGTAGACAATAAAGCTGCTGAAAAGAGAGTCCGTGGAAACTCAACAATAATGGGAGCAAACATTATTGAGGATACTCCTCAAAATAAGAGAAAGATGAAACAGGCTTCTCGACCGTAAAGCAACCCAAGCAAGAAGCGGTTCAACGGAAATTGCTACAACTTTGGGAAAGCTGGACACAAATCTATAAATTGTCGTGCTCCGAAGAAAGACAAGAAGAAGGGTCAAGCAAACATGGTTGAAAAGCACGAAGATGTTAATGACTTGTGTGCTATTATTTCTGAATGCAACCTGATGGCAAATCCTAAGTAGTGGTGGATTGATTTTGGAGCCACTCGCCATGTTTGTGCCGTTAGAGAAGTGTTTACGGCATATTCTCCTGTTGGAATCGAAAAGACGCTTTCTATTAGAAATTCTGCAACGGCCAAAATTGAAGGATGTGAGAAGATATTTCTAAAAATGACTTCTGTCAAGGTGGTGACTATGAACGACATCTTTCATGTTCCTGATATTAGAAAGAACTTAGTCTCTATTGGGCTTCTTGTTAAGAACGGGTTTAAATGTGTCTTTGTATCTGATAAGGTTGTAATAAGTAAGAATGAGATGTTTGTAGGAAAAGGTTACCTCACCGAGGGCCTTTCCAAGCTTGTTATAATGGTTGTTGAGAATAATAATAAAATTTCAGCTTTTTCTTACTTACTTGAGTCAAATAATTTATGGCATATACATTTGGGTCATGCCAATTATAAAACCTTACGGAAAATGATTAACTTGGAAGTATTGCCTAAGTTTGAATGCAACAAATCAAAATGTCAAATATGTGTGGAATTTAAGTATGTTAAACATCCTTATAAGTCAGTTGAAATGAATTCAAATCCTTTAGACTTAATTCACACAGATATTTGTGACATGAAGTCAATACCATCTCTCGGTGGAAAAAATTATTTCATAACTTTTATTGACGACAGTACTCGATATTGCTATGTTTACTTACTTAATAGTAAAGATGAAGCAATATACGTATTCAAGAAATACAAAAATGAAGTTGAAATGCAACTTAACAAGAAAATCAAAATGATATGAAGTGATAGGGGTGGTGAATATGAATCTCCTTTTGAAGAAATATGATTAGAATATGGAATTATTCATCAAACAACGACCCCTTACACGCCCCAATCCAATAGGGTTGCGGAAAGAAAGAATCGTTCATTAAAGAAGATGATGAACGCATTGTTGATAAGCTCTGGTTTGCAAAAAAAAACTTGTGGGGGGAGCCGTTCTTACGGCTAACCGAATACTAAATCGAGTACCCCATAGCAAAACACAATCCATTCCATATAAAAAATGGAAAGGTAGGAAAACCAACTTGAATTATTTTAAATCTTGGGGGTGCTTGGCAAAAGTGCAAGTTCCTAAACCCAAAAGGGTAAAAATAAGACTGAAAACTATTGATTGTATTTTCATAGGATATGCGACCAATAGTAAAGCATATCAATTTCTGGTTCATAATCAGAAAATCCCGACATTCATAATAATATGGTTATAGAATCAGATAATAATGAGTTTTTTGAAAATATATAGCCATATAAAAAGAAATGTGAGTCGATTGGTGAAGGATCTAAACGACCTTGAGAAGAAACAAAAGAAAGTACATTTAATCAGGAGGATCCAAGACGTAGTAAATGTCAAATAATGTCTACTTCATTTGGACTAAATTTTGTGACTTTCTTATTGGAAAATGAGCCTCGAACATTTAAAGATACTATGTCTTCTTCGGAATCATTATTTTGGATAGAGGCAGTCAATAGTGAAATATAATCCATATTGAACAACTTACATGGGAATTGGTTGATATTCCTCCTGGAAATAAACCTTGGGTTCTAAATGGATTTTTAAGAGGAAAATTAAAGATGATGGCACTATTGATAAATTTAAGGCAACACTTGTAGTCAAAGGGTATAGACAACAAGAAGGTCTTGACTACTTTGATACATACTCTCCAGTTACAAGAATTACGTCCATACGAATATTAGTAGCATTAGTTGCATTATAGGATCTTGAAATTCATCAAATGGACGTTAAGACGGCCTTCTTAAATGGAGATTTGAAGGAAGAAATCTACACGGAACAACCTGAAGGGTTTGTGGTTCTAAGTAAAGAAAAGAAGGTATGTAGACTTGTTAAGTACCTTTACGGACTAAAACAATCACCCAAACAATGGCAAGCAATATTTGACCAAACAATGTTGTCAAATGGTTTTAAGATAAATGAATGTGATAAATGTGTGCACATGAAAAATGTTCCAAATCACATATTCATTGTTTTCTTATATATGGATGATATACTGATAATGAGTAATGACATTGCCAGCATAAATGCAACTAAGCGTATGCTAACTAGCAAGTTTAATATGAAGGACTTGGGGGTTGCTGATTTAATTCTGGAGATTAAGATCCATAAGACTCCTCAAGGTATGGCATTGTCACAATCTCATTATATTAAGACAGTGCTTGAAAAATTCAAGCACTTAGAGTTTAAAGTTACAAAGACTCCAATTGACGTGAATCTTGCATTAGCAAAGAACAAAAGCCAAAGCATATCACAATTGGACTATGCTCGTGTGTTGGGATGCTTAATGTATATCATGAATTGTACACGACCAGATATAGCTTGTACTATAAGTAAATTGAGTCGATACACGAGCAATCCAGGTCAACCTCATTGGATGGAATGAAATGAGCTTCGGGATATTTAGAACATACCCAGGACTTTTCTTTGCACTACAGTATATATACTGCCGTGATTGAGGGATACTATGATGAAAATTGGATCACCGATTTAGCTGATTCGAAGTACACAAGTGGATATATATTCACTATTGGTGGAGGAATGGTATCTTGGAAGTCGTGTAGACAAACTTGTATTGCCCACTCTACAATGGAGGCTGAGTTCATAGCCTTAGATAAAGCCGGTGAAGAAGCTGAATGGCTCCGAAATTTCTTGAAAGACATTCCATTTTGGCCCAAACCGTTGGCACCAATATGTATACATTGCGATAGTCAAGCAACAATTGGAAGGGCTGGGAGAGCTATGTGTAACGGTAAATCTCGTCATATAAGATGAAGACATAAAATCGTTAGGCAACTACTCTCTAGAGAAATTATCACGATTGACTACGTAAAGTCAAGTGATAATGTGTCGGATCCACTAACAAAAGGCCTAACCAGAGAGGTAGTTGAGAAATCATCGAGGGGAATAAGACTATGGCCGAGAACAAGTCATTGTGGCGGTAACTCTACCTAGAAGACTAGAGATCCTATCATCTAGGTTCAAGGATATCAAACAAAAATCATTTATGACGGTTCAACATTGTCAACTAAAATTTTGGTCCATTCTCGTGATGAGACAATGTTAAGTACCAAGGATAAATCATTAAGGCTTTTTAATGATTTCTAAATTTGATACGGGGTATATCAAACAGTATATCTATGGGATGACACGCTTAGAAATCACCTATGTAAGCGTGAAGTGTTAGCCGCTTCAAGGAGAATTTTGTAAGGCCAATTCTCTACGCACTTATGAAATAGGCGGTGTTCATGGCTGAAACGAACAGAACAATGAGAACCAAAGACGGTCAAGGGTTGGTTCTGTGACTTATGATTGTGTAGGTATACACAAAAGTTCGATGGTTCAACGATGTCAAATCTACCGATTGACCGAGTATATCCGAAATAAGTTCACTACGGAAAGTTCAAAGGAAAACCTACTTATCCATATGCAATTAATCCTTGCTTGCAAATCACATAGTTTTTCATACATATTTGCATGATATAGCCACTCTCCATTCATGTGGGGGATTGTTGAGGTTTTTAAGCTAAAATAAGCTTAAAAGAGAGTGAATGGAAAATGGAGGAAAATGAAAATTTTATGTTCCCCCCCCCCCCCCCCGACAATGAACATTGTCCCATATTGGAAGAGGAAAAGATTTTTGATGGATATATATACAATTACTCTTCTTGTAGCTCTTACAAAGTTAAGAAGAAGGCAAGGCTCGCGTTGTCGTTGTCGTCGCTCGCTCGGCTCGTCGGATTCGGATTCGGATTTGATTTTCGAATTTGGTCAACTGATCGATTGATTAATTAATTTTTTGGATCAAATTTATTTGTTAATGGTAAATACTAACGTAATAATTCAAATTATCCATTTCATTGACTGTCATTTTTTGTAACGAAAAAATGTTTCCTCTGCCCATTTTAATTTACGTAAATGGCCATGACCATTTTACGCAATTGGCCTTTGAAGAGTTACAACTCTTCATTTGAACTCAACAGGTTGGGGCTATAAATTGCAGTCCATTCTCTCATATTTTCCATACGAATTTCTGACTTCTCCTCTTTTCTTCTATATTGTTTTAACTACTAAGTAACAGTAAGTGTGATTTGCTACTGATCTTTCTGCTCCCTGAAACACTGGAGTTTGAAGTACCACTACACCAGTTTGTAATTCGTTCTATCCTGGGAGGAAATAATCCACAATCTTGGGCACAAGGAGGAGATTAAATTCCTTAAGAAAATACTGTGAATTCAATGGACTCGGATTAAATTTTATTTCTATTTTTCATTTCTATTTATACGTTATTTTACATTCTCCAGAATTATTTTACAAATACAGTTTGATAACAATAGCCAATGCTTTTAACCCTTTTTTTGTGAATTGTTATAATAATTGTTGATACACAATTTTTCTCTCATATTTTCCAAATATATATCTATATACTTTCAAAATAGTACACATGCATAATCATTTGATTTAAAAGCATGCACAAGTATTTTTTATAATTTTCCATAATTTTTTAAAAGCTTTAAATCAATTTATTTCTAAATTTTTATTATATAAATATCTAATAAATATCCTTTATATTATTTTTATGATTATTTAATTATCTAAATTTATCATTTATACTAACATATTATTTAAATATTTTTTCAGTATATTATTATAATTATATTTGCATTTTTAAGGCTAAATTGCACATTTTGCAATAATAGCCTATATGTACTTATGATTATATTATTTATGCAAAAATAGCCTTTTATATTTTCATAGTATTACATAATTGTTGTAAATAATTTTTATGGGCAAAAGATATTTTTTATTTATTTTTTTATATAAATTAGTGTATTTAATAAATTGGGTATTTAAAATCTGGCTCCAATTTTTCAATTAATTTTGGGCCCAAACATACCCATTTATCCCTAGCCCAATTACCCTTACCCATTTAATAACCCCACCCAACCCTTCCTAAATCCCACCAGTTGATCAAAAATAATCAACGGCTAATAAACGACCCCTCCCTTTCCTTGTATCTCCACCCCAAACCCTAACCCTCATTTTCCAAATCCGCCTCCTCTATTTCCCTCCTCTGATGAGCCCTAACCCCGCCGCCTCACTAAAATCCCACCAAATCACGTTCCTAATGGGATTCTTTACCTATTCACTTACTATTTAGATATTTTTCCTTTATTTGGTGTTATTTTACAGAATAACTTAGGTACTTGCCTAAACATGGCAAGTACCCCACTTTGGTTCTGTCCAAATCAATGTTTACCTCTTGAATCTGGACGACTCCAAGTCCAAACGCGTTATTTTGTAACGTGTAAGCCCGATTTGTTCGTATCTTGCTCAATCCTAAATGTTAGGGTTTCAGATTCTCTTTAATTCGAACCTAAACTGGTTCGAGTTCTAATTTTGAGTATTATTTCGTCTATATTCATTCTATTATGCGTGAATCTGCATATTTCTATTGATTTCATTTACTTTCCCTAAAAATAGGGTTTCAGATCTTCTTTAATTGAACAAAATTTGGTTCGATTTTGTGTTTCTTTTTGAATAGTTTCCTATCCATGTTGATATTTACGCATTGTGTGATTATTGTGTCCTTATTTCTCTAGCAATTTTGTGTGATTACCTAAAACTAGGGTTTCGAACTTACCTTTTCTTATTGATTTGGATGCCTGAATTAATTATTTTCCTTATTATGTGTTTAGTTTTCTACATTATTTAAACCCCTCCCCACTCCCCTCTAAAGGGGACCAGAGGTTCTGAGTTCGAAAATCTTCTACTATTATAACAAAAGTCGTATGCTCCTACTCTTTGAATAATCTTGTTCCATGTTTTGATTCCTGGCCGGCTGAAAGCCAAGGCCAGAAATCACAAAACTCTTGCTTCTGTTTGGTGATATTCACTACACTGTTGGATCCTTTTCTTCCCTGTTTCATCTCAACTGGTGAGTTATTAGACCCTTTGCCGTTTCATTCTGATTTCTGTTAATGTGTTACTTCAATTAATCTATGATGTCTTAATCTTATTACATTGTGGTTTGAGACATACTTAAGTTTATGTTGAGTTTATTAATCAGATTTTGCTTAGAACTCTATGTTATTGATGACTATCTTTTAAAGCCAAGTTTGTTATAAACCTATTTGTGCACATGCTCTCATACTTGTTCCTATGAACTAGTTAACCATATATAAATGCATTGACAGATTTATAAGTTTGTTTGTTGAACCTGTTATAATGTGACCTGTTTGATCTTGTTTCCATCCTATTTTTTGACACCTCTTATAGCTGTCTTAACTTGCTTTTAGAATGTCCTAATCTATTGCTAATTAATTTAATTCCTCCCTATGACACTATTGTTTGTACTTAGTATAATATGTACTCCATGTTATCACTATGAATCTGCCTATGAACCTTGTTAGTATGTGACTGAGTTTAATTCCTAAAACTTGATTAGGTATGCTTAGGTTCAAATATGTCTACTACCTGTTTGTATATGTTCAGTATGGGATTCTGTCCTTAAGTGGATTCCCTAACCCATTATACTCTCTCCTACTCCTATACTATCTGATCCTTTTGAATCCTCAATCTTAGTCGGCTGAAAGCCAAGGTTATTTAGGTCCTGTCCTCTTACCTCCCTAATATGGGCACCACTCAGGTCCATGTGATACCGTTATAAACTCTGATACACTAGGACTTGGTCCCTAGTCTTCCCTTGAACTACTTCTGATCAATCTCTCTAATGTGATCACTGCTCTCGGTTCTTGAAGCCCTTGGAAACTCTGACACACTAGGGATATGAGTTTTGTATGTTCAATATTGATATATGGGTGAATCACTCCACAACTAGTTATGATGTATAAATATGGGTTTTGGAGCTATTGTGAGTTAAAGGCCTGACCTGAGTAGGTGTAGTTGGGCCTGTTGTAGGCTCCATATAGTTTACTCACTTTGTAATTCATTACATTAATTTCTGGTCTGAAATAATTATTTTGTAATTACAATTCTGGGGTGTTAGTGAAATTGGAAAGGGTTTCTTATCTTTTACAATAAAGTTGGGTAGAAATATATAGGTCCAACAATGTGTTATTATGTGTAATGTGTTAGAAATCCTGTCTATAGGTCTAACAGTGTGCTATTACATGTAATGTGTTAGAAATCATACTTATAGGTACCTTATTATATTTAATCATCCTATACGGACAACCATTCCCATAGACTTAATGCTTGATTCTGTCATGTTTTGCTAGAAACCATGCCTATAGGAAGTGGTGTGATCCAATATGTGTGCAAAATGTCTATTTATATATTGTTCTTTTCAAATTATAGAGATCATGCCCATAGGATCTAAAACTGAATCAAATTGCAGAGACCATGCCTATAGGATCTAAAACTGGACCAAATTTTAGAATGTACATTACAGGCGTGAATTTGTTTAATTATCAGTTCTGCTCGAGTTTTCAAATATTGTGCTATTACCCTCACTAGAAAACATGCCTATAGGATTCAAACAAATAATTCTAGATCTGTTTCTGTGACATGCCACTGTCTACTATCGCATAAAACACCTAGATACCATGCTAATAGGCTTAATCGTATTATGCTAAAATCAGTAGGCAAACCTATGTAGGTTCTGCTTAACACATTAAGAAACTAATTTTGTACAAGAATGTTGTTCATTCAATATCACGTAGATATCCTGCCTATAGGATTATAAAATTAATAAAATATGTCAATGTTAATCAATTTGACATGCTTTTGATGTCTAAATTAGGAGGCTAACTTAAGCCCGTACTTGTTTCTATTTGAAAGTCCTAATTGTTTTGTCTGTCCCTTGGTATTTTTCCATTTTGAGCAGCCTAAGTTAAAATGTAGAACCACTCTGAAATAGAGGTCCAAATGCCTCTTGGACCATTGGCATGGGACGGGTAGTGCACGTGTAGGAAATGACTTAGAATTGACTAGTGCGATTTAAATAAACAACTTAAAGATAGTAACTGGGTAGCAGGAGATGATAAGTTATGCCCGCTGAATAATATGAGTATCACCCTATCTCGAAGGAGTTACAAAGTATTATTTATGTTGAACGGGGTGATCCTGTAGGCTAAAAAACTTAGGAACCCCATCCCCTTTGTCTTTCAATTGTTTATTCACGTTTAGTAATTCCTTGTTTCTTAGCTTCGATCATATAGACTAATTCATATAATTGAGTTCGGTCGGGATCCACAGTTGTGGACCTCGAAGAGTGCCTAACACCTTCTCTTCGAGGTAATTCGAGCCCTTACCCGATCTTTGGTGATGCAAACTGGTCAAACAAAGTTATTTGCAAATAGGTGCCCTAACACACCTTAATCCGTTAGGTGGCAACTTTCTCTTTTAAAACCCTTCCTTAAAAGAGTTGTCACATGTCGAAACCTGATTTCGCGAGAAAAAGGGGCGCGACAGTATGGCGACTCTGCTGGAGATATTTTTAGGCTCTTACCATAAATGAACTTGATCTCTTCAATTAGACTCTCTCAAAAAGCGTGTTTTAGCTGTTACTTGAATATCTCGCTCCTATTTTCCCTTTTTATTGCTACATGCACATCCTATTCCCTATTTCCCTTTTATATGAACACTGTTTACCGTAAAAATTGTAATGACAATTAAATATATGAAATGGGACTCTAAGAATATGTGATATATTCCCAAGCTAGTTGCTAGAGCAGATGATGCTAGTATTATGGATTTTAACAATGGGGCATAAGATAAACGAGGTAAAGACCGAATAAAAGGGACTGTTACCCAGATGTAAGCCTGGCCGTTGGAGACTTTGAGGTTGGCCTCGAATTTGAGCTCGGGCTATCGGGAGTAGTATAACGGCTGGAGATATAATCAAATAGAGCTATTTATAACCGAAATTGAGTTGTACGATGAAGAACATATATAAAATGAAGAACACATGTAGAGGCAAAAGATATCGAGGTATCCTCAGTATCAGTGAAAGCCTATAAGTTTTAGTAAGAAGAGAGAGAGAGAGAGAGACAGAGAGAGAAAGAAAGTGTGTGTGAGAGAGAGAGAGAGAGAGAGAGAGATATTAGTGCACTTTGTAGAATTTGTGGGAGAAACATCAATTCCTTACAAGGTAGGGAGAATCACCTTTATATAGGAGAGGAAACTTAGTTAGAATATATGTATATCTAATTTAAGAAATATGGAGATGTGGTTGAATCGACGCCCCAGCGTAGGCTATGGATAGGTCGGCCCTGTCAGACTCAACCACGTGTCTTGGAGGCTTCCCCCCTTTTTCTTTATCTCGGCCTCGAACCGGACCTTGACAAGCCCCGAAAGAGAGGTCCAAGTCATGGCTTCGTGTCCTCGGGATCTCGAGGTACCTCCCCGAGATGGCTTGATGGCGGGAAATCGGGCCCTTTGATTTCACTGCGTACAAACACATATGCAACTCTTCGTTTAATTTTATTACAACTTGCATTTCCCTTTATTTATTAATCATGTTCACTTGCTCCAAAACTTTTAATTTTGCTATATCATGTCTCTCCAAATCCTTACCCCTTTATTTACTTTATTACAATTCTTTCATTATGCGAACTAACTTCTTCCCTGTTTTTCTTTCTTTCATGTCTTTACGTTTATTCAATACTACATTTATTGCTTTCAGCATGCAAAAATACTTGACAACGTGTTATTTTATCTTTGCATGAAGCATGATCCATATCATATTCCACTCGTGCGTATTAATACCATAACGGCACTTGATGAGTGTTCGCGCTCTTCCTAAACCACCCTTTAAATTTGGAAAGGCTTATTTGTTATAAAACTAGTCGATCAGCGGTGCAATCAACGATTACGTGCCTTTCCCTCTCAAGTTGTTCACTTGAGGGTACCAGTCCACATCATATTCCACCCGTGCGTATTAATACCATAGCGGTACGTTATGAGTGCCCGCGCTCTTCCTAAACCACCCTTTAAATTTGGAAAGGCCTATTTGCGATAAAACTAGTCGATCAGCGGTGCAATCAATGGTTCCGTGCCTTTCCCTCTCAAGTTGTCCGCTTGAGGGTACCAGTCTAGACTCTTCTAGAAACCCCAGTCTAAAATCAACTATGCATGCATCATGTCTAAACCTAGTACGAGTTATAACACTGTTCGAGCAATAAGTCATTAAGACAAGCCTTGTCCAAAGTCCGCCGGGATTTCCATAATCCCAATGGACACAATCGCGATCTGTGCATTATTTGGAGAAAATATGCCAATATGTTGATCATTAACGTGTGAATAGCCAAATCTGGAGGGGGAAAAGGGCTAACTTTATGTTTTTGGCAGAAATAAGGCACGAAGTCCCCAGGTTCGGCATGGAGAAGGTCCTTCTGGGACTAAATAGATTAGAAATTATGTTTTACTTGCTTTCTAGACTTGTTTTAGGTTTTGGTTTAATAAGGCTCATGCCATTAGTGACTCTTTATCATTATTATCGTTTTAGTAGGGATTCGATTTATTTTTCATATTAATTAAATGACGCAATTATTGGCTTCAATTTTCTCCAAATCTATATGTCGCTTAGGCCTACGTCGGTCATAATGAGGTCCCCAAATTAGGACACGAATTTGTAGTCCCGCAATATGTGCTTAAATACCACAAACAACCTTTTAATACTCCTACTGACTTGTTTACCTTTTGGTTTTTTTCTTATTCATTATTTGTTTATTCCCATACCCTAAGGTTGGTTCGTGCATACTAGCATCATCAGCATACCATACCAGATCAAGAGGTCCTCCACCTCCTCCTCCTCCTAACGATCCTAAAAGCAAATGAAAATCCATAATGGATACAAGCAATATCAAGAAAGATAATGCTACGCATGAAGAGAATGTCGAAACTTCAGATGGACGAAGCACTCCAGCACAAAATAATTTGGTTTTACGATAGGAACAAAAGATACTGGAGTTACAAGGGGAACTTGAGCAGGTCCGGAACTTGGAAAACCTCTCCTTCACCTTGAACATCCCCGACATCAACCAACAAAATACAAAAAACCCAGCACCTCCCCAGAACACATAAAACCAGCAAAATCCTCCCGTACCTCACCAATACGCCACACCACCTCAAAACCCCGATCCTCCACCAGTACCAACTTCTCCACAACATCATCATCAACCAACTCAGTATCCACAAACCACTACCTATCATACTCCTTAGAATCCACAACAACCTACCCCCGATCCTCAAAACTCAACCAACGACCACCACTATACCTAAATCCCTGGAGTCCATCAAAGCAACCCCATATATGTGGAAACCTTACCCCACACTCATCAACAAACCTTATACAAACCCGAGTCCACCGAGAAGGACCTGCTCATCAAGAATATATTAGAGGAACTTAATAAGCTCACAAGTCGAGTCCAAGGCGTCGAAGGGGGTAAAGGCATTGAGGGATTGAACTATTAGGATATATGCATTCAGCCAGATATAGAACTGCCAGAGGGTTTCAAACCTCCCAAGTTTGAGATGTTTGATGGAACAGGTAACCCAAAGGTGCATCTAAGGACATACTATGACAAGCTCATAGGAGTTGGAAAGGATGAAAGGATTCGCATGAAATTACTTATGAGGAGCCTCACTGGAGATGCCCTATCTTGGTATATCAATCCAAATCCAAATAAGTGGGATAGTTGGGTAAGCATGGCATCAGATTTCATGGATCAGCTCAGGATTAAAACGGAGAATGCACCAGATGTATTCTATATCCAGAATCTCAAGAAGAAGCCAATAGAGACTTTCCGCGAGTATGCTACTCGGTGGAGATCGGAAGCTGTGAAAGTGAGGCCGGCATTGGAAGAAGAGCAGACGAACAAGTTCTTTGTCCGGGCCTAGGATCCACAATACTATGAAAAATTAATGGTCATTGAAAATTATAAATTTTCTGACATCATCAAATTAGGAGAAAGAATAGAAGAAAGAATCAAGAGTGGAATGGTAACTAATTTAGAGGCATTACAGGCTACCAACAAAGCTTTGCAGTCAGGGGGTACATCCAAAAAGAAAGAAGTAGGGGCCGTGATGGTGGCCCAAGGTCCAAAATCTCCTCTTACATATCAAACACCTCCACCTACATATCAGCCTTCGCCTCCCAGATATCCGCAAATGGACATCGCCTACCATACTTATAACACATAACCTGCATATTACCACTCACCACCAGCAACTCGCCAACACTACCAGAAACCAAGACCAAATTTCAGCCGTAGACCACCTAAAAAATACACTCCTATCAGTGAACCCATTGATCAGCTCTATGAAAGACAAAAGGTTGTCGGTTATGTCACCCCCATTCCCCCTGTTGCTGTGGAAAACTCGTCCCAGTGGGTTAATTCGAACAAGACATCTTCCTATCACTCAGGCATAAAGGGACACACTATCGATGAATGTCGCACTTTAAAGGATAAGATCCAGACACTAATTGACACCAAGGTTATACAATCAATGAAGGTTGCACTTAATGTCCGCAACAATCCTCTCCCAGATCACAGGGGCGAGGGGGTAAATGTGATAGAAACTGATGAAATAGGATCCGAAAGGATCGATTGGACTCATTAGGGGATGAAACCACAATACCTCCAGTCACTCTCACACCCCACTATAGTGCAAATTCAGTCACCAATTGAGGTTGAAATGGCTACGCCAACTCCATTTGAGGTTAAAACAACTACGCACACAGCCGCACCAGCTCCATTTGAGGTGGAAGTGACCACACCCTTCACTGTGACGGTATCACCCACACCATCCTTAATTCCAATGCTATACCATGGGACTATGTTGCAGATGCAAGGAGAAAAGGAAAAGGGAAAATGGAAGAGACATGTGCCGCACAAGGCTTGACCAAGACCGGTAGGGTTTACGCATATGAGCATTTGGGAGGAAAAAGTAAAGAAGCCGCTCCCAAGCAGCCTATCATTGAAACAGCCCCGGATGATCTTTATAGAAGCTGCAAGCAAGAGAATATTCTTTGGTTGATCATCTGAACAAAATCCCTGCTCAGATATCCATTCTATCACTACTACAGAATTTTGAGATGCATAGGAATGCATTAATGAAAGTGTTGAACGAAGCTTACGTGCCTAACAACATCACTAGTGGAGAGATGGCCAACATGGTAGGGAAAGTATTGGAAAGCCACAAGATCACCTTTCACGAAGATGAACTACCACCTAAAGGATTGATTCATAATAGGGCATTACATATCACCGTGCAATTTGAGGACAAATTCATCGGCAAGGTCCTGATAGATGGGGGTTAAAGACTCAACATTTGTCCATCGACTACTTTGAAAAGATTGGGTAAAGGTTAGCATGAGATACGAGCAGGAACTATGAATATGAAGGCATTTGATGGGTCTCAAAGGGCCACAATTGGAGAAATCAACCTTTGTTTGCAGTTAGGACCGACTTGGTTTGATGTTGAATTTCAAGTATTGGACATATCCGCCACATACAATCTGTTGCTGGGATGACCTTGGATACATGCTGCTGGAGCCGTAGCTTCTATGCTACACCAGGACATGAAGTTCGAATGGAATCATTAGGAAATGATCATTCATGGAGACATAAGTAATCCCATTTATACCAATCAAACCATTCCGATTGTCGAGAATAGAAGAAATTTGGGTGGAGAAACGTACCATCACATCGAGTGCGTCAATGCAATTGAGAATGACAAGTGGTGGAATAATAAGATTGAAAGCATACTGTTATGGATAGGGTATGAACTCGATAAGGGTCTCGGCAAGAATCTCCAGATTATTACTAAGCCAATACAACCAAAACATCACGACACAACCTTTGGACTTGGATACCAGTACACCTGGCACGAGTACAATGATTGGTCGCCGCCATGGCATGGTCCCTATTACCCTCTTGAACAGCCAATACCGCATTTGCATCAAATAATCAACAAGCTGACGTGGTATGGGGATCTGAAGAAGATGAGGCTTTAGCTGGCCTAAGGAATCTCTTTCTAGACAATGAATACATGGAATGCAATGCAATAGTTGCGGAGGAGTAGGAGGAAGACCTTACAATCTAGATCGTGGGAAAGGGAGCTCTTCACAAGAATTGGACTGCTGCACCATCCCGGGCCCGTCGAGTTCCTGGGTAGCCTGGTAATTAGCTTGATCTATTTTTAAAATCAATTTTCAGCATTTAAGACATTTTCAGTATTTTGTTTAGACACATGTTGCTTTGGAATAATTTCTCGAGTTATCGGGCCGTACTTGTTTTAATGTGATCAAGATTTATTTAATGCATTGCTATTTTAGTATTTATTAACTTCTTTTACATTCTCTCTACCACATTATTATTAATTATCCCGATGAACCAATAACTGTGACATGTAATGAGACAACGCAACATAAGGATAGTGATTCAGAGGAAATATAAGAAGAAGATGTAATACCTGAGGAAATTGTCAGAGAAGTGGAAAATTTTGAGAACAAGCCTAAGTCCAATCTGGACGAGAACGAGATAGTAAATTTGGGAGATTCCGAAACAATCAAAGAAACTCGCATAAGCTTTCACCTGTCACCATTAAAGAAAGAAGAGTACACCCATTTCCTGAAAGAGTATGTAGATATCTTCGCATGGTCTTATGATGATATGACCGGTCTGAGCACATTCATAGTGGCTCACAAGTTACCCACCGATCCCATGTGCCCACCAGTAAAATAGAAGCTCAGAAAATTCAAGCCAGATATGAGTTTGAAGATAAAGGAGGAAGTTACTAAGAAAATCAAGCCCAAGGTTCTCAGAGTGGTTAAATATCCAACCTAGGCACATCAACCGGGGCAACCCCTTGCTTGATGGTCAACGGTACTAAAGTTGTCATTCCCGCCGAAGTCGAAATTCCTTCTTCAAGAATTATACATGAAGTAGAACTCAGTGATGCAGCATAGATAAGAAGTCGCCACAAGCAATTAGCTCTCATTGACGGGAAAAAAATGAATGCAGTATGCCATGGTCAACTTTATCAAAATAGAATGTCTAGAGATTTCAACAAAGTGGTCATACCTAGAAAGTTCACACCAGGGTAGTTGGTGCTAAAGCGGATCTTCCCGCATCAAGATGAAGCCAAAGGAAAATTTTCACCAAATTGGCAAGGGCCCTACATGGTCCAAAGAGTACTAACAGGAGGACCACTCATACTTGCAAAAATGGATGGAGAAACTTGGCCAAAGCCTATCAATTCAGACGTAGTTAAAAGATACTATGTTTAGGATTGTTTATATTTCTTCATTTGATGTAACTGAACTACGCTTAACTTGATTCCCATTTAATGGGGGATATGTAGGCAGCCTCATGGGTTCGGTCACATCTAAATAAAATTTTCATTTTTCCCACAACCAGAAACTGGGGCAGAATTTTGAGGAGGACCATTAAAATTTCGGAGCGAGTCCAGCCGACGTCATCATATGCAGAACAGTCAGAGAATCGACTAAGTAAATGGGGCAGAATTTTGAGGAGGACCCTCAAAATTTTGGAGCAAGTCCAGTCAATTTTGTCATATGCAGAGTGGCCAAAGAATCAATTACTAAACTGGGGCAGAATTTTGAGGAGAACCCTCAAAATTCTAATGCAAAGAAGTCGCAGTGTCTCTAAAGTCTCGCAGTCATCGGTCCATTTAATTTACTCGATATTGTAAACTACTATGTTATAAAATAACTATGTTTATCAAATGCATGCATACTTTTCAAAAACTATATTTTTATGGTAGCCAAATGTTACCCGGGATAACTCGAACGGGTTCTCCAGAGCAAAGCAAAACAAAACAAGCACGCAAATGCATGAACCAACCTTCCCCGCAAAACTCACGATTTTTCTTTAGATGCAGGCACAATGAACATGACACGAGAATTCGCAAGTATACACGTACCAAAATCACTATCTTCATAATGGCAAGGCTACCAAATGCAAATATGTCTGCAGATAAGAAAATACTCTACCACTACTTATTATATGTTCACCGCATGAGGCTAAGCCCTACCTCCTTAATTGCATAAGTCTAACCAACGCCTTCCATTGCATGAGACTAAGCTTTGTCTCCCCATTTTGCATGTGGCTATGCCCTTCCTCCTCAATTGCATAAGGCTAAGCACTGACTTCCCTTGCATTGAGACTAAGCATTATCTCCTATTTTTGCATGAGGCTAAGCCTTGCCTCCTTAATTACATAAGGCTAAGCACTACCTTCCATTGCTTGAGACTAAGCATTGTCTCCCCATTTTGCATAAGGCTAAGCCATGCCTCCCTTAATTGCATATGGCTAAGCACTGCCTTCCCTTGCATCGAGACTAAGCATTGTCTCCTCTTTTTGCATGAGGCTAACCCTTGCCTCCTCAATTGCATAAGGCTAAGCACTACCTTTCACTGCATGATACTAAGCATTGTCTCCTCTTCTTGCATGAGGCTAAGCCCCGCCTCTTCAATTGCATAAGGCTAAGCACTGCCTTCCCTTGAATCGAGACTAAGCATTGTCTCCCCATTTTGCATCAGGCTATGCCTTTCCTCATCAATTGCATAAGGCTAAGAACTGCCTTCCACTGTATGAGACTAAGCATTGTCTCCTCTTCTTGTATGAGGCTACGCCCTGCCTCCCTAATTGCATAAGGCTAAGCATTGCCTTCCATTGCATGTGACTAAGCATTGTCTCCTCTTCTTGCATGAGGCTAAGCCTCGCCTCCGTAGTTGCATAAGGCTAAGCATTGCCTTCTACTATTTGAGAATATGCCCTGTCTCCTCTTCTTGCATGAGTCTAAGCCCTGCCTCCCCAACAGCATAAGGCTAAGCTCTGACTTTCTTTGTCTAATGCTAAATGTAATGCTACCTGAAACTTATTGTCTTTTGTGGGGCTAAGCTCTGTCCCGATCCTATGACTAAGCTCTATCTTGTTTCACTTATATGATATATCACCATGTCTTTACAATTCATGGGCTGAAATATCGCCATATATCCGAAGGCACCATAGTCCGAAGGCATCATCCTTATAGCCTGAAGACACCATGTCATGGCCTGAGGATCTCTCAATATTGCACATCATTATTCAAAGGTGTCATGGTTAAGAGGCACCATTCTCATGGCCCGAGAACATCATTTCATGGCCTGAAAATCCCTTATCTGAAGATTCATGGCCCGGGACGTCATGGTCTAAGGACATCATCCTCACCGTCCGAAGGCAATCTTCATGGTCCAAAGGGAATTTAAATCATATTTAAATTCTCCCAATAGTCTATATATATATATATATATATATATATTTGTGTGCATTATGTTTTAAGTGTTTGCAGGTAATCCAGGAAATAACCGTTCTTCAAACAGGAGCAACCTTCGCACTAGTTTCCACTCACATCATTCACACCCTGTCGTTATTTCAAACATAACCAACTCCCATCAATTACTCGCTTTTACTCTATGAACATTCAGATATCTGCCTTATGATATAACATTCGTGACTTCGCAAAAATTCATCTGATACTATCCTACTCAAAAGAACCCTTTCTGAAACACATGACCATCCCTGTAATAACGCCATCAGTTCGTTCACCGTTGGATCTAGAACTACACATGGCCTGATTCCAATAAAATCAGGAATATGTAAGAAGCTCAAAGACCAGGGCACGACCTATATTTTTCAAAACACCGCATGCGCTCAAAATCGATCATTATTTCTTTACCCGACAACTCTTTCATCCTTCCCGGAAAAGAGGGGCAGTTGCTGATACAAAATATTTTTCTCATATTTTCCATATATATATAGTGCACATGCATCATCATTTGATTTAAAAGCTTGCACAAGTATTTTTCATAATTTTCCATAATTTTTAAAAGCTTTAAATCAATTTATTTATGCATTTTTATTATATAAATATCCAATAATTATCCTTCATATTATTTTTATGATGATTTAATCATCTAAACTTATCATTTATACCAATATAAGATTTAAATATTTTACAGTGCATTTTTATAATTACATTTATATTTTTAAGGCTAAATTGCACATGTTGCAATAATAGCCCATATGTACTTATGTTTATATTATTTATGCAAAAATAACCTTTTATATTTTTATTGTGTTACATAATTGTTTTAAATCATTTTTATGGATAAATTATTTTTTTGTTATTTGTTTATTATTTTTATAAATTATTGTATTTAATAAATTAGATATTTAAAATCTGGCCCCAATTTTTCAATTAATTTTGGACCCAAACATACCCAATTATCCCAAGCCCAATATCCCTGGCCCAATTACCCTTACCTATTTAATAACCCGACCCAACCTTGCCTAAATCTCAGCCGTTGATAAATAATGATCAACGTCTAATAAACGACCCTTTCCTTTCCTTATATCTTCACCCCACAAAACTCTAACCCTCATTTCCCAAATTCGCTGCCTCTATTTACCTTCTTTGATGAACCCTAACCCCGCCGCCTTACTAAAATCCTCCCAAATCCCGTCCCTAATGGAATTCTTTCCCCATTCACTTACTATTTCGTTGTTTTCTTTTATTTATTTGGTGTTATTTTACAGAATAACTTAGGTACTTGTCTAAACATGGCAAGTACCCCACTTCAATTCTATCCAAATTAATGTTTACCTCTTGAATCTGGACGACATCGAGTCGCGTTATTTTGTAACGTGTAAGCCCGATTTGTTTGTATCTTGCTCAACCCTAAAGGTTAGGGTTTCAGATTCTCTTTAATTCGAACCTAAACTGATTCGAGTTTTTATTTTGAGTATTATTTTGTCTATATTCATTCTATTATGCGCAAATCTGCCTATTTCTGTTGATTTCTTTTACTTGCCCTAAAAATAGGGTTTCAGATCTTCTCTAATTGAACCAAATCTGGTTCGATTCTATGTTTCTTTTTGAATAGTTAATTTCATGTCCATGTTGATCTTTACACATTGTATGATTATTATGTCTTTATTTTTCTGCTGATTTTGTGTGATTTACCTAAAACTGAGGTTTTGAATTTACCTTTCCTTACTGATTTGGTTATTTTCCATATTATGTGTTTAGTTTTCTGCACTATTTAAAGCCCTCCCTACTCTCCTTTAAAGGGGATTAGAGGTTCTGAGTTCGAAAATCTTTCACTACTACAACAAAAGTTGTATACTCCCACTCTTTGAATAATCTTGTTCCGTGTTTTGATTCCTGGATGGCTGAAAGCCAAGACCATAAATCTCCAAACTCTTGCTTCCGTTTGGTGACATTCACTACACTATTGGATCCCTTTCTTCCCTCTTTCATCTCAACTGGTAAGTTATTAGACCCTTTTCCGTTTCATTCTGATTTCTGTTAATGTGATACTTCAATTAATCTATGATGTGTTAATCTTATTACCTTGTGGTTTGAGACATACTTTAAGTTTATGTTGAGTTTATTAATCAGATTTTGCTTAGAACTCTATGTTATTTATGACTATCTTTTAAAGCCAAGTTTGTTATAAACTTGTTTGTGTACATGCTCTAATACTTGTCCCTATGAACTAGTTAACCATGTATAAATGCATTGACAGATTTATAAGTCTGTTTGTTAAATATGTTACAATGTGACATGTTTGATCTTGTTTCCATCCTATTTTGTGACACCTCTAATAACTGTAGTAACTAGCTTTTAGCATGTCCTAATGTATCGCTAATTAATATAATTCCTCCCTATGACACTGATGTTTGTACTTAGTCTAATATGGACTCCTTGTTATCACTATGAATCTGCTTATGAACTTGCCTTGTTAGTATGTGACTGAGCTTAATTCCTAAAACTTGATTAGGTATGCTTAGGTTCAAACATGTCTACTACTTGTTTGTATATGTTCAGTATGTGATTCTGTCCTTAAGTGGATTCCCTAACCCATTCTACTCCCTCCTACTCCTTTACTATCTCATTCTTTTGAATACTCATTCTTAGTCGGCTGAAAGCCAAGGCTATTTAGGTTCTGTCCTCTTACCTCCCTAGTGTGATCACTGCTCAGAGTCTATGTGAGACTCTTGTGAACTCTGACACACTAGGACTTGGTCCCTAGTCTTCCCTTGAAGTGCTTCCGATTAATCTCTCTGGTGTGAACATTGCCCAGGGTTCTTAAAGCCCTTGGGAACTCCGACACACTAGGTATGTGGGTTCTGTATGCTCAACATTGATATATGGGTGAATCACTCCACAAATGGTTATGTTGTATGAATATGGGTTTTGGAGCTATTGTGAGTTGAAGCCTGGCATGTCCGGGTGTAGTTGTGCCTGCTGTAGGCTCTCTATAGTTTACTCACTTTGTAATTCATCATTAATTTTTTGTCTGTAATAATTATTTTGTAATAACAATTCTGGGGTGTTAGTGAAATTGGGAAGGGTTTCTTATCTTTTGCAATAAAAGTTGGGTAGAAATCCTGCCTATAGGTCCAACAATGTATTATTATATGTAATATGTTAGAAATCTTGCCTATAGGTCTAACAGTCTGCTATTATATGTAATGTGTTAGAACTCATGCCTATAGGTGCCTTATTATGTTTAATCATCTTATACGGGCAACCATGCCCATAGACTTAATGCTTGTTTCTGTCATGTTTTGCTAGAAACCATGCCTATAGGAAATGGTGTGATCTAATATGTGTGCAAAATGCCTGTTATATAATGTTATGTTCAAATTGTAGAGATCAAGCCTATAGGATCTAAAACTGGATCAAAATGTAGAGATCATACCTATAGGATCTAAAACTGAACCAAATTGTAGAATGCACGTTACAGGCCTGAATTTGTTTAATTATCAGTTCTGCTCGAGCTTCCAAATACTGTGTTGTTACCCTCGCTAGAAAACATGCCTATATGATTCAAACAAATAATTCTGGATCTATTTTTACGACCTACCACTGTCGACTATAGCATAAAATACCTAGATACCATGCTAATAGGGTTAATCTTATTATGTTAAAATCAGTAGGCAAAACTATGTAGGTTCTACTTATCGTATTAAGAAACTGATTTTGTACAGGACTGTTTGTTTGGTCATTCAATATCACATAGATATCATGCCTATAGGATTCTGAAATTAATAAAATATGTCAATGTTTACCAATTTGGCGTGCATTTGATGTCTAAATGCAGAGGCTAAGTTGAGTCTATACTTGTTTCTATTTGAAAGTCCTAACTGTTTTGTCTATCGCTCAGTATTTTTTCATTTTGACAGCCTAAGTTAAAATCTAGAACCACCCTGAAATAGAGGTCCAAATGCCTCTTGGACCATAGGCATGGGACGTGTACTGCACGCGTAGGACACGACTTAGAACTGACTAGTGCGATTTAAGTAAACAACTTAAAGATAGTAATTGGGTAGCAAGAGATAATAGTCTGTGCCCGCTGAATAATATGAGTAACACCCCATCTCGAGGGAGTTACGAAATATTATTTATGTTGCACTGGTGATCCTTTATGCTAAAAAACTTAGGACTCCCTCCCCTTTGTCTTTCAATTATTTATTCACGTTTAGTAATTCCTTGTTTCTTAGCTTTGATCACATAGACTAATTCATATAATTGAGTTCAGTCGGTACCCATAGTTGTGGACCTCGAAGAGTGTCTAACACTTTCTCTTTGAGATAATTTTGAGCCCTTACCCGATCTTTGGTGACGCAAAACGGTCAAACTAAGTTATTTGCAAATAGGTGCCCTAACGCACCTTAATCTGTTAGGTGAAAACTCTCTCTTTTAAAACCTTTCCTTAAAAGAGTTGTCACATGTCGAAACCCGATTTCAGGAGAAAAAGGGGCGCGACAATAATCAAGAACTAAATTAATTCTTCTTCTTTTTTCTTTGATAGGTTGCCTAGTACTAGAGGGTATTCCCTCTTGTCCACAATAAGTGACCAATTTGCTTTTTTATTTTGGCCTAAAATAAGTGAACATTATATAATCAAGAAAAAATTTAATTTATTTTTTCAAAATTATCTTTATATACGTATGACTAATTAAAAAGTCATTTCCTCATATTTAAGAAGAGAAGTAAGTGCTATTATAACTATGGTGCAATATTTAATGAATGGTAGTTTAATCACACTAACAATTTTCGTCTAAAATTTAGTTCTTAACTAGTGCGTCTAAAGCAAACTAGTCACTTTTTATGGACAGTAGAAAGTATTAAATAATGTTGGGAGGCAAGAGAGTAAAGTTGTAGTGTACAAATGATTGCTACTTAGGAATTTGTCTGCTTTGGATGGGTGCAGCTGTCCCCATCACAACTCTATACTATTATTTTTCACATCTTAATTTCAGCAATTAATTATTTCTACTCTTGATTTTATTTGTTTGTCATCATTCATCTTGCCCATTCTTCGGTGTAAATTTTTCCTTACCGAATTATTGCATGTGTCACTCACGTGACATACCCGTTTATCACTTTCCTATTTTTTTTAATTTTTTTTTCCTTTTCATTTATTTGGTGTTGATTTACCATATTGAAAATCATTGATGAAAAGATTTCACTAATCATGAGTATCTCTCATTATTGTATTTTTCTTCCCCTTTTTTGTCCTCTAGACATGTCATTCAAATATAAAACTAGGAATATTATATGATTAATCAATCATAATACATTTTATTTGCTATATTTGAGTATTTTCTCAAATTACATAGTACCTCTTACTTCTTCTTTTTTAACCTCATAACTCACTCGACGATTTCATGAACATGTTGTATATTTTTTTTAATCTTAATAAATATTGAAAGCTTCTTCCAACCCCTCCCTCTCCTATATAATTTGATTACGTTTTAACATTAGCTATATACCTAAAATATTAGGTGTGAAGTTCTTAATATATAACACAACTTGTTAGCATTACACACATATATTGAAATATAACCGTTTTTGCCCCTAGGGCCTTATCTACTCTCCCTTTTGTTTATTCTCTTCTTCAAGCTAATGAAGTAGGAATTGATTTGATAGAATTAATAAGACATAGCGAAATGGGATGAAGGAAGGCGCCTCCCTAGTTTTTGCCCTCTTCTAGGGGGCAAAAGACCTCTCGTAAAATCATTTAAACTTTCATGAGCTAACTATATTATATACTATATATTAACTTAAGCTACCTTATAAGTTTGGTCAAATTGTTTTTCATCTAACAATAGAATAGAAACGGATTTAGTATTTAAATTTTATGGATTCGATTTTAGGATTCTATTATGAATTATTTGATTTCCTTATTTTGGAATTAATTATATACTTAATAGTAAATTTTTAATATATATTCAAAATTTAAGCCAAAGCGCTATTGTGGTCCGATGGAGACGTATATACTTATAATTTTACATCAACACCTGCAATAAAGTTCATTATATGCAATACTGAACTTTTATTGTGTTCAACTTCAATTTAGCTCAGTTGGAGCTATAATTATCTTTATCTCAACAATTTTATATCGAATTTAAACAAAATTCAACTCAGTGAGTCAGTTCGACTCGATGTATACATCTAAGCAATAGGCACAAGGCTTTGCCCAAACCAATACTGGAGATAATTATGTATTAATCCTTAACCCTTATCGTTATCAAAATGTTGTGTTTAACCATTAAGAGACCCAAAAAATTCTTATTTTTAAATTTCCTTTTTTTGTTGTTGGTAGGAGAAAGGGGCTACGTAGTGGGGTAGCTTTTCCATGTAATATATATTTATGATTTTATACCCTCCCTAATTCCTTTCCAATAATTTCATCAGTATCTACACATAGGATTTTAGTTAATATAAAGATTTCTTACATTATAGATAATTTTGACTATTAACAAGGTTAATTATCATCTTTTTTAATTGATTTCAAATTAATATTAATTAATTTTTAAAATTTATAGTTACTTAATAAGTGATCTAATTATTTTTATATTTTTAATATTATTGGCGCGTACAACTCAATGCCATACATATATAGGTCTTATTTAAATGTGAGCTTATCATTCCTATCATTAAAGTGTGCATGAGTTTCAATAATTGCAAGGATCCCAAAAGCATGACAAACCTGACCTATACTCCAAAGGTACTTCTGCATGAGTAGTAAAGAACCCTTCTTCAAAAAATCAATCGGCCAACCCCATGCTTTGTGTGGACCACCATCCCAATTTTTTATAACCCCCCACATTTTCTCGTTTCTCCATTAAAACCCAATCCCAAATTTCGCCCACACTGTTTTGGACAACGCATGAGTTATGGTTATTGTACTTTCTACCCCTCAAAAAGTTACTACAATATCCGACAGTAAGTATAGACCAGTGAATTTATACGTGATTTATAGACCAATGAATTAATTTTATCAAAAAATAATAGAGGAATTAGACAAAAATTATAAGGCTTAGCCTTGAAATTGAAATAAACGGCAGATATCTTATTTCCGGGCGTAAAGCTACCGGAGGCAGTAAGAACAATGCAAATAAGCAAGAAAATAAAATGTTATTGAGCTTTTGATAGAATATAGTATATTCTTTTCAGACAAATTCGTCTCTTACAATGAAGGTAGAGCTCCCTATTTATAGTTACACCTAGGAAACAAGGTCCTAGGATCAAGACCCTCTTAAATATCGATTATGAGGGCCATTGAAGAATGTGTAACGGTGAGCAGTAAATGTCATATTCTCTAACGGATCATGCACTTCATAATGTAGAATATTCTTCATTGAATGCTACCGAATGGAATGCATTTATTTTGCCTTTATGAATATTATTCTTTCCGATGAAAAGCAAGGTCACTGCCTCCGGGTTCGACCGTCTTATGTCTTTGGCTCCACGTGTCGCTTTCTCATGTGATCATTAAATATGAACATATTTTACCCCATACAAATAGTCTCATGCTTTCTGGTGGTATAACGTTTTGTCATCGGAAAGTTAGTAGAGATACCTTTCTTGGCGGGAAATTCTCTGATCCCCTCCAAAACGTTTCCGGCTGTTGATTAGACGCACGTCTCTCCGCATTTAATACCCCAAACGCGCGTCATCCCATGATATAGCATCATTTTTGTTGGTTGTCGAGGTAATTACAGCCACGATTTTAGTCTCATATTCCTTTACTTATACGCATCAAACTTCTTCATTTACGCTTCATAATTCTCCGAATTTTCTCAAACTCTCTTTACTCAGCTCGTACTTTGTCTTCAACCTTTCTTTAACCTTCTTCTTGAGAGAAAACTTTCTTTCCTTTCTGATAAAAAAAGGCTTCTTCTTCTAAAAACCCTATTTCGTCAAAGAACAAAGGTAAAGCTAATGACACTGCTTATCTTACGGTGAGCACCAACATCCCAAAGAGTCTTGTCACGACTAAGGACTTCGAAGAAAAGTATCCCTCCACTCATCCTCCTACATGGTTCGTTAGCGTATACCCTTCTTCCATTTGTCCTTCTAGTATTCCTGATATGAAGGAAAACTGTCATTGCCAAGATCTAGACATTATCGCTCTTGATCTTACGGAGTGGGTAACCTTACCCAATGAGGGTTTTACGTATTTTATACGTACCACTTCACTTTGGGATCGTTCTCTTTGAGTGGAGAGCTTAACTCTGTCATCATGGAGTTCTCGATATGCTACCAGGTATGCTTGGCACAAGTAAGTCCTTCTGTGTGGAGGACAATCGCTTGTCTTCGGCGTTTGTACTAGGAGACAAGAGAGGAGCTAAATCTAGCTCGTTTGATGAACCTTTATTCCTCCAGGATCTTCCGCGGGGGAATGATGAATTTCAGCAAGCGTAGCCACCATGCTTTACTATCTAGCATGGATGATGACAACGACCGTGGGTGGATGGAACAGTTCGTTACAGTCACCACCAGTGACATTATTCTGGGCACGGCTTCATCCTTTCCAGAATTAGGGAACCGCACTCGTAAGTTCATCATTTGTTTTTCTTCCATTAAAGATTGTCACATATGGTTATTGACCCTTCTTCTTTCGCTTATTCCAGCTACTTGATGGGTACCACCTAGGGTTGAAGGCTTGGACCAGTAGGTCTAGAAAATCTTAGACGTACACCCGAAACCCACACGTGGAAAGAGCTGACCCTCAAATATGGGTGGAAGGTCAAAAATTATGGTAAATTAAACTCATCTTGTCTTTACTTCTCGTAATAGGAAGTTGATTAACCTTTATGTATTGTTGAATTCAAGTCTACCCTAGGGCTCAGGTGGCATCCCCGGGGAGAATGTTTTGGCTAATCCTACTAGCGTGGCGAGGCTACTGCAGGGGTATTTTACACGACCAAGTGTCTCTAAGCCTGCTTCTGGTACAAGTGCTTCTTATCGGAGTACCAAGTCGGAGAACAAGCAACCAAAAAGAAGACATTCCTCCGCGGCCAGGGGAAAAAGTAAAAAGGCAAAGAGTGTCGCACCTGAGTCATCTTCGAAAGTTATGGTGATGAGCCCTGCACTCAAGCCCCACCATAGACACTGTGGTGATCGATGATGATGGAAAGCCTAGCGAGGAGAGGATTTCTCTACATTGAAGACGACGACCTTCCTCAGCTTAATAGAATACTCAATATGTTGAGTTAGTTACACCAACCAAGGACGATGCCTCAACACTATGGGGGGAGTATGATATGGTGGAAATGCCAATTCCCGTTTTTGAAACCTAGGCATCGTGCCCGGTACCATGGGGCTGAGTACCAGGTCCCTTCCATCTTCGATTGATGAACAACCATCAACTAGCACCACACTTGCTGCATCGGCTTCTCCCCCTACACTGCCATCTACTTCATCTCCCTTTTCTCCAACTCTTTATTTGCCACCAGCAACTATTACATCCTTTTTGTCGACCGCAACTTCCCGATAGAAGGATGTCCCTCTTCCCCAATCCCCAATTCATGGGAACCTGGGGCAAAATTATGCTTCCCCCTCAGGAGATCCCCAAAGGAGGAGGAACGCCACCCTCTCGGTTTCCACCAGATGTAATCTGTTGTCCCAGGTGGTGGAACTTGCTAACTATCTGAAGCCCTTAGGTTCAAAGAAAGATTAGGAAAAAATACAAACTCTCTCAGGAGAGTGTTTATTGAACAATGCCATGCGCAATGTAGTGACGGTATAGTCTTTGTTTTCTCTGTTGTTTATTCTATTTGTTTTATAGCAAGGTTTTGAATTTTCATTACTGTTTTGCAGGCCAACTTCCTTGCTTCTGAGGACCTTCAAAGGATGATTGATGATAAGGAGGAACTTGCCTCCGAGCGGGATTAACTTTTGGCCGAGAGGGACCAAACTGGTGCTCGCCTCTTAGAACTAGAAGCTTGAGCTACTGAGGCTATTGAGTTGGAGGCTCTGTTACAGCAAAGCAAGCAAGAAGTAGTGACCATTAGCCAAGAGGTTTCCTCGTTGAGGTCTCAATTTGATGAGGCTAGGGCCAATGGAGTGAAGTCCATAATGTCGTTCTTGCTTGATGGGTTTTCAATGTATCTTTGACTTGCTTATTATATTTTGATGATCTAACAAACTTATTGTAAAGAACTAGATAGAGAACCCGACCCACATGGTATACATTTCAAATGAGTAATGTCTATTCTGATCTCCAGCAAATGAATGAACAACCACAAGGAGGAACACAACAGGGACCTGGTGACCTGGTCCCTTAGGGTTCTCCGACGGAAGTACAAGTCAGTGACTATCCGCGACTATTATAAAGAGGAACACAATAGGGAACTGATTCACAATTCTTGGTAGAGAGTACAAGTCAAATGTACAGTTGGAATGCAATTGCATAGAAGTGACTGTGTAGCAGACAGTGCAACAGTCACTTGTCATTAGGAAGAAGTGTGTACCAAGAATTGACATCACCATGGTAATGTCTTTTGTGATATAACAACCTGGTGCAAGGCACAACTTCTTCCTTGATCATTCAGTGATATTCTCTTAAGCATAATAGTGTTCATCCAGCATTGAAGTCACTAGTGTATCAAGAACAAGAAGACAACTCTTCTAAGGATCAGTTTCGTAAAGAGTTCATGTACATCCATAGTTGAGTTGTAATCTTGTTATTTTTTCTTTATCATATTTCCTAATTTGCTTTCTTAGAAGCTTTTCCATAGGAAAACCAAAAATCCGTAAACTTTCGAGTTTATATTGTGACTAGGATTAGTCATAAGTTTTAAGCCTTTGTAACTGGGAGAGTTATAAAGTGGCTTGTGGTGAGAGCATCACAAGTTAGTTGAAGTCTTTGTAATAGGGTTATTACAAAGTGGCTTATAATAGTAAGATTGCAAGTTAGTGAAGTTAAAATCCTACAAGTGTAGGTCGTGGTTTTTTTATGCCCTTGTGTGGGATTTTTCCACGTAAAAATCCCTTGCTTCCTTTACTTGCAGTTTTTATTAGCATTCTCTTCTTAACCTCATAAAGGATCAGGTACTCTACTGTTTGGTGGAATCATACAAACTAACATTGCAACATCTGATCGTGAGGCTGCCTCTACTAAAAGATTGAATAGTTTGCTGCATTCGTTGTGCTCAAAGGAAATTGCCATTTCTTGTTTCTATGGGGCTGGTCGCACAGTCCCTGGTACCGATGATACAACTATGTTTTCAAGCTTCATATTCCGGTAGAAGTGGCAATCATTGTTGTCGTGTCCTCACATCCCCCTCCCCTAGTGTTCGAATGCGAAGAATGAGAATTTGAACACTGGAAGTTTTACACCTTCGAGGATTTCACTAGTGAGTTGCTAGATAATCTTCCGGTGGATTGCACTTGTGAAGGTCAAGTAATCTCTGTTCAATAGCAAACCTAACTTCCCGGTAGGAACTTCGCTATCGAGCAAAAGACTAACTAATTGTTTTGCAGTGGTTCTTTGCTTGCATGCCATGTCATTTAAAGATCTTATTGATGTTGCTGAAGCTTCCTCCGTAGTATGCTTTCCGCTGTTTCCTCATTAAAAACCTTGCTAGAAAAACCCAGTTGGGACAAAAACTAGACGAAGGAAAAAAGAGTGTAGAACATATTTTCAGTGCAGGTGATTTTTATCATAAGTAATATCTCTTGAGATGTGCCATGTTACAGTTTCTTGGAAACTTTTCTCCATCTTGATTTTCTAACTCATATGACCCTTTCCCGGTGGCAGCTGAAACCCAGTAAGGGCCTTCCCACATTGGACCTAGCTTCCCTGCATTGAGCTCCCGGGTGTTCTGAGTTAATTTACTTAACACCAAGTCTCCAATTTTGAAATAACGGAGGTTGGCTCTTCGATTTTAATATATCTATATTCTCTGCTTTTGGGATGCCATCCTTACATATGCCAAGCCCCTGCGTTCATTGAGCAGCTCCAAATTGACTAACATCTTCATTGTTTGCTTCTTCATTTGCCCGAAAATATCTCAAGGTAGGCTCCCCTACTTCTATCGGTATTAGGGCTTCTGCTCCATTCACAAGAGGAAAAGGAGCCTCTCCCGTGCTCGATTTGACCGTTGTTCGGTACACCCACAGTACACCGGCAGCTCTTCGGGCCATTTACCTTTAGCTGCTTCCGGTAGCTTCTTGAGATTTCGTATAATCACTTTGTTTGTTGATTCTGCTTGACCGTTAGTGCTTGGATGATAGGGTGACAACATGATCCTTTTGATTGTATAATCTTCCAGGAACTTCGTGATCTTTGCGCCTATAAATTATGGCCCGTTCTCGCAGGCTATCTCTTTTGGAATCCTAAATATGCAAATTATTTTTTCCCACAACAAATCTACCACTTCATGCTCGTCGATATTCTAATAAGGACCTACTTCAACCCACTTATAAAAATAGTCAATTTAAATCAAAAGAAATCTTAACTTATGAGGGACCGGTGGCGGTGGTCCGACGATATCCATTCCCCACTTCATGAACGGCCATGGTGATAAAATTGAGTGCAATGGCTCTACCTGTTGATGTACCAACGGTGCATAGTGTTGACATTTATCACATTTTTAGACATGAGCTTTGCCGTCTTGTTCCATCCGGGGGAAAGAGTATCCTTCCCTAATTAATTTTAACACTAAGGAATCTGCGGCTGAATGGTTTCCAAAGATCCTTTCATAGACTTCTCACATAACATAGTTAGCTTCGGAGGCTCCTAAACACCGGGCCAGCGGGCCTTGAAAAGATTTTCTATAAAATTGACCTCCTTTGAAACTACATCGCCCTGCCTTAGTGCGTAGCACTCGATGTGCCTTGGGATCTTCAAGAAACTTTTCGTGATCGAGATAGTCAATGATCTCATTCCTCCCGTCCCAAACCAAATTAGTCGTGTTTACTTCGTAATAGATATCTGCATCCAATTCTGAATGCATAAGCTGTTCGACCGTACCGAAGTTCGATCCTTTCATTTCCATAGACAAGCCAAGGTTAGCAAGTGCAACTGCTTCGGCATTTTCTTCTCTCAGGATGTGCATAATTGACCCGTCCCGGAACCGAGCAAGCAAATCCTGGACCTTCATTACATATTGTCGAATGTGTTCCTCTTTGGATTCGTAGATCCCATAGACCAGATTTACCACTAACTGGGAGCCGCATGTAATTTCTATGTCCTCGGAATCCAGTCCCCGTGCCGATTCGAGCCCTACAATCAAAGCTTCATATTCCACTTTATTGTTCGTTAGATGAACCGTTCTTATGGACTGCCTTAGGGTTTCTCCCTATGGCGTGCTTATTACTATGTCGAGCCCGAACCCCTTTACATTGGAAGATCCATCCATGAATAGGGTCCAAACTCCTGATGTCGATTCTGACACCATCACTGCTTCTTTGGTTGCCAAAGGTAACAGTCCCAGAATAAAATCAGCCACAAAGTCGGCCAAGACTTGTGACTTGTAGTCCTAGGTTTATATTCTATGTCAAATTCACTTATTTCGTTAGCCCACTTGGAGAGCCTACCCGAAAGTTTGGGTTTATGAATGATATTTCGCAGGCGAAAAGTGGTCACCATAACTATCGCGTGACATTGGAAATATGGCCTTAGCTTTCGAGCGGCGACTGCGAGGGCTAAGGCCAACTTTTCTAGATGTGGGTAGCGAGTTTCTGCTCCCGTTAAAATTTTACTAACATAATAAAGAGGATATTGCGTACCTTCATCCCCACGGACTAAAATGGCACTTATCGCTACCTCTTAAACTGCTAAGTAGATCAACAGTTTTTTGCCTTCCTCAGGTTTTGATAGTAATGGTGGACTTGAAAAATACCTTTTCAAACCCTTCAAAGCCTATGGATATTCTGAGGTCCAATATAAGTTGTTCTTCTTTTTGAGCAGCGAGAAGAAATGATGGCATTTCTTTGAAGACCGAGAAATGAATCTTTTCAATGCATCCAACCTCCCTGTTAGCCTTTGAACCTCTTTTACGCTTGATAGTTGGACTGGCATGTCTTTGATGGCTTCGATTTTAGCAGGGTTAGCCTCGATCCCCCTTTGTGACACCAGGAATCCCAGGAACTTACGGGAGCTGACCCCGAACGCATACTTCTCGGGGTTAAGCTACATCTTATGCTTCTTTAAGATGTCAAAAGTTTCTTGAAAGTGTTTGAGATGATCACCTGCGTTTAAAGACTTAACAAGCATATCATCTATGTAAACATCTATGGTTTTCCCTATTTTCTTTTCAAACGTCTTGTTCACAAGTCGTTGATAAGTGGCTCCAGCGTTATTTAGCCTAAAAGGCATCATATTGTAACAATATGTGTCGAATTTTGTGATAAACGAAGTTTTTCCCGATCCTCCGGGTTCATTTTGATTTGTTTGTTCCCGGAGTAAGCATCGAGGAAACTCATTAACTCGTGTCCGGTCATTGCATAAATCATTTGATCAACATTTGGCAATGGGAATGAGTCTTTTGGGCACACCTTATATAATTCATTATAATCTACGCACATGCGAAATTCATTACTCTTCTTTGGAACTACTACTACGTTAGCTAGCTAGTCAGCATACTTTACCTCTCGGATCGAACTGATATCAAGCAAGTGAGTTAACTCTTGTTTGACAAATTTGTCTCTGACCTCGGCAATAGGATGTTTTTATGTCTTACCAGAGGGATGCTGGGATCCAAGCTTAGCTTGTGTACGACAACTTCTGGCGGGATACTTGTCATATCCGCATGCGACCAAGCGAAACAATCCACATTAAATTTAAGAAATAATAAATATAGACCTAATTTCGGGGTGGAGTCTTGTCCCCAAGTGGAACTTCCTCTCCAGGAACTTTTCAAACAATGAAATTTGTTCAAGTTCTTTCGTTGTGGACTTTGTTGTGTCTGTCTTTTCTGGTACTTGGAAATACCTCAGAACCTGATAGGATTCCGAGGACTCTTTTACCCTGATTGACTTCGCTCGGCTCGAGAGCAGGCACCGGTTCCTGTAATTTCTATGTCGCATTCTGTTTCCCTTTGCTACTGGAAACTAATATTGCATTCATTTCTCTTATTGCTGGTTGACAGCATCTAATTTGTTTAATTCCCTCGAGAGTTGGAAATTTCAGTAACTGATGGTATGTTGATGGCATAGCCTTCATCTCGTGCAACTATGGTCTCCCCATGATGATGTTGTAACCCATATCGCCGTCTACCACCTCGAAAAGGGTTGTCTTCATCACCCCTTCGGCATTCGTGGGCAGCAGGATCTCTCCTCGAGTTTTCACACTTGCTAGGTTGAACTCGGAGAAGAGTTTCGTAGCTGGAATGATGCTTCCGGTAAGCTTGAATTGCTCCAACACCCTCCACTGTATGATGTTGGCCAAACTTCTTGGGTCCACCAAAATACGTTTAATTTTAAAATCTAAGACAATTAAAGAAATTACCAATGCATCATTGTGTGGTAACAACAATCTATCTACGTCCTCCTTCATGAAAGTGATGTCATCTTCAACAACTTTCCCAAGTCTCTTGTTGTGGGTCACCGACACCTTCGTCTTTTTACTGCCTAGAATTTAACCCCATTAACCTCGTTCCCCCTGAAAATCATATTGATAGTCAGGCGCGGAGGATCTACTCCTGCTTTTGATGGTTCTGCATTATCATGATCGTGACCATAGTTGTTTTTAGCCCGGTCACTTAGAAATTCCCTGAGATGGTTGTTTTTCAGCAATATCGCCACCTCTTTGCGCAGATACTAGTAGTCCCCAGACCGGTGACCGTTTGTCTGTGATATTCATACCAAAAATTAGGATACCTTTGGCTGGGATTGGATCTCATTGGCTTCGGAAATCGTGCTTGTTTAATGTTCCTCATAGCCGACACCAGCTCCACTATGCTGACGTTGAAGTTGTATTCGGAATGCCTGGGGTAGAAAGAATCTTTAGAACCCGACGTTTCGTTGTTCTGCAACGACCTATTATTTTGGTCACGATTTGTTCTCCTATCTGTAGCGAATCTATCCGCTGACCAGAAAACTCTATCGTGTCCTTCGGCCCATTCATAGGGAAAAAATTGACCTCTTGAAAACCATCGATCTGTGTCAAAATTATCGTTTTATTTCTCTTTATTTGTCTCCCGGTCCCGACCCTTGGACAATACCGAGAAACCGGGCTGATCATCCTTAATCCTTATCTTAGACTTTTATCGATTGTGAACATTTGCCCAAGTTGTTGCCTGGAACTTGAGAAAACTTTCTTTCAACTTCTGGGAAGTGTCGGAACTTCTCGGATTTAGACCTTTGGTAAATGCTTCAGCCGTCCATTCGTCCGTATGGTCGGTAACAACATCCTTTCCTTCTGGAATCTTCAAACTCCCGCAGCAAGTCGGACTCTCTATATGGAATCCTGAATATGTCGGCCTTTCGGGCATGTACCTTTCTGGCCGTGGCATGGGCCTTGATGAAAGAGTCCGCAAGCATCTCGAAGGAGTCCACGGAATGCTCGGGCAAGAGTGAATACCATGTCAGGGCTCCCTTTGTAAGAGTTTTCCCGAATTTCTTCAGTAAGACTGACTCAATCTCGTGGGGAGCTAAATTGTTCCCCTTCACCGCCGTTGTATATGTGGTGATATGCTCTTGAGGATCTAAATTTCCATCATACTTTGGCACGTCTGGCATTTTAACCCGCATCGGGATCAATTCTGGTGTTGCGCTTGATTTGTATAGTAATTTTGTGTACTTCTTTGAGTCTGGCCCTTTTTGCACTGGTGGTGCGCGCAGAATTTGATCCATTCGGGCCTTTAATTCCCTCATAAACCGCATGAATTCGATTTTAATTATTAATTAGAACTCATTACCTTAAAAAGATTAGTATCCCAAACCCATAAGTTTGAAATCCTGGCTCCGCCTCTGATTGGAGATTTGATACCCCTTTCGGCACACCCATTAAGAAAATTAATTAATAATTAGTTGTAAGATATATTTATTTAAATTATTATTTATCTCTCCTCAAGCATGAAAAACATTTGGAAAGTTGTATTATATACTTATCATTTACTCCATCTCTTTTTAACTGTTATTTTAGTTTTTTCCGTTCCTAATAAGAAAATAATATTAAAAATTTATAATTTACTAAGTTACCCCTATTTAATAAACGTATTAATAGTCTCCTCTTAAATATTGTGTATTCTTGTAAAAGTGAAAATAGTAATAATTTTAATGTTGAAATTCTAAAGTGATAATTATTTTGGGATAAACCTTTTGAGTTAAAATGACTGTTAATATGATATTAAGAATAAAGTAAAGTATTAGACTAAGGTGAGTTTTCTAAAAAATAATTAATTCCCTCTTGATTTGTTAAAAAGATATTTTCCCCGGTCCACTTTAATTAATTTTTTTAGCATGTTTGCGGTCCTTAATATTTATTTTTTCATATATCAAGAAAGATTTAACTTTATTTTTTCAAAGTTGCCCTTCGAATAAAGAGCCTAGGAGAATTTTATTGTATTTTTAATTAATAAATTAAGGTTAATGTAGTCAATTTGATTGTTCATTAATGCTAAAAGGTGAATTTTTTAATATATGTAAAATCCGCTAAAAATTAATTAAAGTAGATAGAATGGAGTAATGATTTTGACCAAATTTAAAAGATTAAAAGGTTATTTATTATGGACAGGGGAGTTCACTCTATGATTTTCGTTTGTACATTTTATTTTGGAATAGCAAAAGGTGTTCTGTTTGTCTGCTGGATAAAACATATGGTCGGGAGAGAGGGCAAATTATGGTCAAAATTCCGTGTTAAAATCCGACCAAACTTTTAATTACCTTTTTAAATGTTCTCACATTACTTAACTTATCTTCCCCTTCTCCCAAACTTGTCAGCTAATTTTCTTTTATTTCACGCCTTAATGCATGCATTGAATTGAATTAGATCATTTTTCTTTGCTAACACAACATTAGCAAAATATTTTGCTTTTTCCCCTACCCCACTAATTTATTTCTAGATATTTTTTAGTATTATTGTGAATCAAACAAAGCACACGATGTTCTCCAACTCTATTTGAAATTTGTGCATATGTTATGTAAGAGCTCCAAAAAAAATCATTTCTCTCTTTCTTATTTTTATTGGATACCATTTCGGCATTTATAGTATATGGTCTCCAATGACGTCTTTATTTTTCATGATTTAGACTATCATAATAAAATGTGAAGTCGCAATCCTGATTTAGACAATCACAATAAAATGTAAATCAAAATCATGGAAATTATTAACGGTGAACAGCACATATGTCACGTTTAAAGATTTGTAATAACAAGATGGAAAAATGATGGTTTGGCCTTTAATGATTGGTCATTTAATCATCCATCATTATGGCTATTGGCCCCTACGTATAATATTTTCAGCGTGATTATTTACTTCTTAATGCAATCAAACGATATTACCAACGCTTTACATTTATTTGTTGCTTTTAAGTCATATATCTGCTGTTTTTGTTTATGATGTTGGTAGCCGTATAAGAAGTAAATATATTCAATATCTAGGGAGAGCGACAGAGCGTGGCATATTTTATAAGAATTTAATTTAATTATATGCACTTACTATGCGAATATTCTTTACGCTATTAGTGTGGTTTAAATTGTGATAGTGCAAATCAATTAATATTTTTATTCAAATTAAGCAAGGTTTATCATAGAAATTTACTTTCCAATAAATATATTCATTGACGGTATAAAATATATTTATACAACCAACTCATTATAAATATAATTACAAAGTAAATTTCTATGATAAACCTTGCTTGATAATTTGATAAACCTTGTTTGGTCGTATAAATATATTTTATACCGTCAATGTATATAACTTAAACTATAGCCACACAAATATTATGAAATATTTAAATCCACAAGCTTCAAATGTATTATAACCATACAAATATTATGATATGTTTAAGACCACAAGTTTCAAAAGTCTCTATTTTTCTAAAAATTTCATCCTGAATTAAAGTATATTACATAAATTTGAGAGTAAAGATATATATATATATATATATAGAAGTTGAATTGACCTGCATCTATGCAAGCGATCATAAGAGCCTCTCGAACAAAATTGATTTTCTCGCGTTCTAGTTGATGGATTGATCTTGAGTTTTCGTTTTCCTTCTTATTTTGTAAAATTTCACAGTCTCAATTTGTTTGACAGCTTTTTCCTTTGGACAGTTAGTCTAAGCAAAATTCTGAAGGTAAGTTAAATTAATTAATTGATAAGATGATGATACCCATACCACTGCACAAATAGTATACTTTTATAATCTACTTCAATTCAGATGATGAAGATATACATCTTAAAATATTTTATTTGTTAAAATGGATAATAATTAAATTTTATACGTAATTTTAAGGATATCTGGATTGATTCAACTTAAAATGATAAAGAATGTTAAATAAATGAGTTAAAATTCCTATGAACAATCGCACATGTCGTAACGTTATGGCCTGGTTTGATCCTGGATTGGGCAATAGTTTCTGCCCTCGATTGAGACTTGGGTTCGAGGCCAATCAAGAACAAAAAACAAAAATAAAGTAGAGACCTTTCAATAGCCGGAAAGCAGAGAGATAACTTTGTATTGCTTAGGTATGAGTGTCACAATATTCCTATTGAATGAAAAACTCCCTTTATGTAGTAGGAAAGTTATACTCCTAGTACAATTCTAAAAAAGGTTAAAATCCTCTTTGTATGTCAATTAATGATGCGCTACCGACATCGAGCGAGATCAGCGCCCTGATATTGTATCGGGGAAAATCGAGTTAACATTTGGAATTAATTATGTGCTGACATGTCAATACACGTGGATCAATAAAAGAGTGACAACTAGCAAAAAGTATCCAAAGAGTTGTGAGCCTTAATAGGTACGAGCAAAAGTACAAGAAAACAATAAGGAACGGTTACTCGGATCTCTTGATAATTTAAAGAGACATCGGAAGAATGAACCCAGTTGTTAGAAAGTAGAGATACGTATTACCTGTAATTAATGAGCATCAATTATGGGAAACATTATGAAATCTTCACGAAACAGTTATGATTGCAAATTATAATGCTACATTAATTACTCATAATGGCTCTATTATGAGAGGAAAGAAGTGTATTATTTAGAAATAGCTATAAAAGGAAAGAAATAACATTTGCATGGGCGATACGGATTATTATTGGAATATACTGATTTACTTTGCTTTATATTGCTTACTTAGCTACTTTTCAATTCAATTCTTCTTTTTTATTACATAATTATTTTCTCATTTGATTATCAGTAATCCGAGTTCTTCTAAAATTAAGCTTTGATCAAAATTCCTATTTTCTGGTTAAATAAATTGGTTCCGTTACCTAAAATCTGATAATCTTCTACTTTCTAAATCGACTCTTTTTTCAAAACATTCATGTTGAATGTCAATGACAGCAACCAGCAAAATTTACAACACCAAGAAAATCAGCAACATCAGGAGAATCAACAAGATGATGGAACTCCAACTCCCTTAAAACGAAATTCTCCTCAACAATCCCAAGAGGGGACTCCTAACGGATCTGAATCAAATATGAATGAGCAATTCGAAAATGATCAAGCTATTGATGAGGCTTTAAAAAAATTAATCGCCCAACAAGTCAGTAATGCTCTTCAGGCTTTTGCTAACCAACTGCTAGGTGTTGTACCACCAACACCAACTCCAAATAACAATACCGTGGAAAATCCTCGCTCAGGACTCGTTAACTCAAGCAGTGGAGGAACTCCCAGCGAATCTCGTGATGGAGGGTTAGGTAACCTCCTGTAATCAAGGGAATAGATATGGACAAATACTCTCAACAAACTTGGAAGCCAAGTGCCGCTTCTTTACCAATTTTAAGGAAATTCAAGATGCTTGATATTCTAAAATACGATGGAACAACTGATCCACGAGATCACGTAACTGTATTTACAACCGGTGTAAAGGGAAACGATTTGACCAAGCAAGAAATTGAATCAGTATTGATCAAAAAATTTGGAGAAACACTCACGAAGGGAGCATTAACATGGTACTCTCTTTTACTTGAAAATTCTATTGATTATTTTGCTGATCTTGCAGATTCATTTATCAAAGCACACTCGGGAGTTCAAAAAGTTAAAAAACGAATGGAGGACATTTTCAAAATAAAAAGAGAAGATACGGAGCTGCTCAGGGAATTTGTAGACAGATTCCAGTGTGAAAGAATGATGTTCCCACGTGTACTTGATAACAGACTATGGCCTTTGCCAGTAATCTAAATGAAAAAAGCTCGAAATTTCGAGGAGAGTCAAAGAAAGTTTACAAGAATTTCCAACAACAACTTTAAATGATGTTTATAACAGATACAATATGAAGCTGTGGATAGAAGAAAATACTATAATTCAGTCTCGGAAAGATGAAAGGGTGAGTTCAATATGAGCTGAAACTAAAAAAAGGTCCGGTAAAAATAGGCACGAACCTTACATGGGACCAACAGGAAGGGATTCACGTTTAAAACAGGAAAACCCAAGGTATGATTCTAGATCAAGAGATAGAGAGTCCGGTTCATCATCAAGGTTCGGAAAAGAATGAAACATACGAGATACATGAGATGATGACAGAAACTCGAAAGCAAAGATCGGCGGCTACAGATTTACTGTTAGCGCATCCGAGTTAGTGGTTGTTTTAAGAGGCATGGGAGACAAGGTATGGTGGCCAAAGGAAATGAGATCAAACCCAAATAGGCGAAATCCTGATTTTTGGTGAGAGTTTCACAATGATCACGGTCATAAAAAGGCGGATTGCATATTGTTATAAGGTGAAGTAGAACATTTATTAAAAAAAGGGTATTTAAATGAATTGTTTAGTGAAAAGGGAAAGAAAGCATATACAAAGAATAGGCAGGAACTGCCAAAACCTCCTTCACCAAAAAGGACGGTTAACATCATAAGTGGATGGAAAGAGATCAATGGCGTGACATACACAGAAACAAAGAAAGTGTCAAAAATTACTGTTACCCACAGAAAGCGAGTTCGACAGGTTTTGGAAGAAGATAGTATTACATTTGATGATACAGATAGCGTGCTAACCCCGCATAATGATGCACTAGTAATATCTTTACTTGTACATGATACTAATATAAAACGAGTTTTGATTGAACCAGGTAGTTTCGTGAATATCATTCTGTTAAGAGTGGTAAACGTGATGCAAGCCAACGATAAGCTGATACCCAAGGCACACACCTTATCTGGTTTTGACAACTCGAGCATCGTAACAAAAGGAGAGATAATACTCACCACATTCGCAGAAGGAGTAGTCAAGGACACCAAATTTCAGTTATCAAGTTTCCATAATAATGGGGAATATGACAAATCCGTGGTGACCAACAAGCTTCTCGAAGCATTAACTCTGTGGCAGATTCAAGCGCAAAAAGTGACAAAAAATAGCAATCACAGAATTCAGTTGAGGATGCAGCAACACGAGCCTCAACTGAAGACGGTCAAACAGATGTAGATCTGAGGCCCAATACTATTTAAGAACCAGAAGAAAATAAAAACATCAAAATAAAGGTCGAGGAATTGGAAGCTGTGGTACTATTTGTACATTGGCCAGACAGAAAAATCTACATTGGAACCAATCTCAGCCCAGAGATGAAATGTAAGTTGATTAAATTTTCAACGGCTAGCGCATATTGTTTTGCTTGGTCCCATTCAGAAATGACAAGTATACCACCAGAGGTAATGAACCACAAATTAAATGAAGATCCATCATACCCACATGTCAAACAAAAGAAAAGAAAGCAAGGCTCCTTCAAGAATCAAGTAATTCAAGATGAGGTGCAAAAACTTTTTAAAATCGGGTCCATTCGTGAGGTAAAGTATCCAGATTGGTTGGCTAAATATTGTAGTAGTTCCCAAAAAGAATAGTAAGTGGCGAGTTTATGTAGATTATACTGATCTAAATAAATCTTGCCTTCAATATTCTTTTCCGTTACCGCATATAGATCAGCTAATTGATGCTACTGTAGGGCATGAATTATTAAAATTTTTAGGTGCCTATTTAGGATATAATCAAATTAAAATGGATCCTCTAGATGAAGAGAAAACTTCCTTTATCACAGATAGGGGGACTTACTGTTACAAAGTTATGTCGTTCGACTTAAAGAATATTGGGGCAACATACCAAAGGCTATTGACCAAAATGTTTCAAGAACACTTGTGAAAAATCATGAAGGTGTGTATAGATAATATGCTGGTCAAATCACAACAAGCAGGGTATCATATTCAACACTTAACTAAAACGTTTCAGATTCTTCGCAAATTTAACATGAAGTTAAATCGTGAGAAATGTGCATTTGGCGTATCATCAGGTAAGCTCTTGGGTTTTGTTGTTTTTAACCGTGGAATTGAAGTAAATCCCACGCAGATTAAAGTTATTGACGAAATTCCTGATATACTCACAAGCAAAAAAGAAGTACAAAGGATGACAGGAAGAATAATGGCCTTGGGAAGATTTATTTCCAAGTCATCGGAAAAGTGCTTCAAATTCTTTTTAGCCTTAAAAAAGCAAAATCAATTTGAATGGTTTGAAGAATGTCAACAAGTGCTCAAAATTTTGAAAGCGACCTGCCGAATCCGCCATTGCTAGCAAGACCAAAAGATGGGAAAAAAGTACTTATCTACCTTGTTGTTTCAGAAGTTGTTGTACGAGTCGTGTTAGTACGAGAGAAACAAGGTAAACAATCTCCGATTTATTATGTTAGAAAATCTTTATTAGATGCTGAGACTCGATATCTTTATTTAGAAAAGCTTGCACTAGCATTAATTATGGCATCTAGGAAATTAAGGCCTTATTTCCAATGTCATCATATCTCTGTGGTAACCGCCTATCCCTTACGTAATATATTGCATAAACAAGAATTATCGAATAGATTAGCCAAGTGGGCCATAGAGCTAAGCGAATATGACATTACGTATCAACCTAGAACTGCAATAAAGTCACAATTTTTAGTAAATTTGTGGCAGATTTTAGCCAAGCGATACAATTGGAAGTAGAAAAAGCACTGTAGGTATTTAACGGGTCTAATCCAGGTACTTGGACCTTATTTACTGACGATTAATCAAATGTAAAAGGAGCAGGTCTAGGTATTATACTGGTACCACCTGCGGGCGACACCATACGACAAGCCATAAAATATCATCCTATCACTAATAATAAGGCAGAATATGAAGCTGTGATTGCAGGTTTAGAACTGGCATGAGAGATCGCAATAGAGCAAGGCATAATCAAAAGCGATTTGCAACTTGTAGTTAACTAAATGCAGGGGACTTATACAGCTAGAGAGGCGAGGATACAACAATACCTGGAAAAGGCACGGGATTTAATAAGACAATTCCAAACTTGGAAAATCATGCAGATACCAAGGGAAAAAAGTGCCGAGGCAGACGCTCCATCTAATATTGTATCCGCTGAAGAAGTAAAAAATGAAGAAAATGCTTCCGTGATACATTTTTTTCATTTAGTGCTTGATCAAGATAAAAACGAGGTAAATTACAACAATCTAACTTGGGATTGGAGAAACGAGATTGTCAATTTTTTGCAGTATGGATTACTACCTGAAGATAAGAAAAAGGCTCAAACACTTTGCCAAAAAACTGCTCGTTACTGTTTAAATAAAGGCAATTTATATCGAAAAGTGTTCAGTGGCCCTCTAGCAAGATGTCTCGGGCCTTCTCAAATGGAATTTGTGATGAAAGAAATACACGAGGTACATTTCAAAAATCACACTAGAGGGAGATCTGTGACGACCCAAAGGGTCATTACCGTATTTCTCTCTTTCTCCGCGCTTTCGGGGCCTTGGAAACCTCACCGGTGGTTATCTCGATTTGCGTGCGCAGTCCGGGCACGAAGCCGGAAAGTTTTTATGTTAAAATATGTGAATTATGTAAAAAAATTTGAAGAATTATGATATTAATATTGATATAGTTGACTTTGGTCAACATTTTGGGTAAACGGACCCGAACCCGTGATGTGATGGTCCCGGGAAGTCCGTAGAAAAATATGGGACTCGGGCATGTGCCCGGAGTCGAAATCCGAGGTCCAGAACCCCGGTAAAAGAATTTTTCTGTTAAATTATTTTCTAAAATTATTAAGGAAAAATAGAAATAAAAATGAGTTAGAAAATATAGGTATCGGGCTCGTATTTTGGTTCCAACGCCCGATATAAGTCTTAAATATGCGTTAAGCGCTTTCTGTGAAATTTGGTCGAAATCGAACGTCGTTTGACGTGTTTCGGACTATGAGTTCCAAGTTTGAAAGTTTAAGAACTTTGAAATAAAAATCATGAGTTTTGACGCTCGATTCTATGTAAATGATGTTAGTTTGGTGATTTGATCGAGCGAGTAAGTCCGTAGGATGTTTTTAAGGTTGTGTGCATATTTGGTTTGGAGCCTCGAGGGCTCAGATGAGTTTTGGATAGGTGTCGGATTGCATTTCTCATAGTTGAAAACCTGTTGTGCTTCAGTTCTGCAGGCACTCAGAAATGCGAGCTCGCAATTGCGAGCTTTCTATCGCAAATGCGTTCTTTCACCTGGGAAGCATCTTTCGCAAATGCAAAGAAAAGTATCGCAAATGCGATACCAGCCCTCAAACCCCAGTCTTCGCAAATGCGAACAACTGTCCGCAAATGTGGATGTGGTCTTTCGCAAATGCGAACAATAGTTCGCAAATGCGAGTTTCCCAGTGTCCTTCAGAGTTCGCAAATGCGAACTCGACTTCGCAATTCCCACATTTGGTCGGGGTTCGCAACTGCAAACCCCTGTTCGCAAATGCGACATCAGAGACCTGTATATTCATACTTAGACGATTTTGAAGCTTCATTTTTCATTTTTTCAAAACTCAAATCACCCATTGGCGATTTTTCATGATCTCCCTCTTCTCCAAATCATTTGTAAGTCAACTTTTACTTAATTTCTTCAATCTTTAACATTATTTATCATGTTTTCATCTTAAAATCAAGGTTTTTCATGGGTAAAAATAGGGATTTTGGGTAGAACCTAGGTTTTCTTAAAATTAGGGATTTGGACCTCAATTTGGGGTCCGATTTCAAAACAAATCATAGATATGAACTCGCGGGGTAACGGTTGACCGGGTTTTGGTTCGAACTTTGGGTTTTGACCACGTGGGCCCGGGGGCATTTTGGGAATTTTTGAGTAAAACTTTAGGAAATTCTTTTTTATGCATTCAAGTTGATTCAATTAGCATTTGTTGATACACTCAAGTAATTTGTGACCAGATTCAAGCGATTTTGTGGTGAATTCGAGGGGTAAAGCTATTCTAGAGGCTTGAGTGGACTTTTGGAGCATTTAAGGTAAGTGTTTGTTCTAACTTTGGCTTGAGGGAATAGAATTAGGATATTATTTGTTACGTGCTATGTGAAATCGGTGTATAGGCATGGTGACAAGTATCTATACACTGGTGTCGAGCATGACCGTGAGTCCTGGATTGCTAAATTATCGAATTCTAAATTATCGTTTATGAGGACTTGGTTGGAAATCTTTAAGCACTGAGCTGGTAATTGTTGAGACTGAGCCTTGATTTAAATATGTTAAGTAGAAATTGAATAAGTTTGGTTATAGCTGGATTTCCCTTGCCGGGATAGCTTATTATATTATCTTGTTCCCTTGCCGGGATTAGTTGTGTATTGTGTTGAAAGAAATGGGATCGTGTGGCACGCCGACCACATATATGTTATGAAATGGGATCGTGTGGCACGCCGACCACTTATATATTGTGAAATGGGATCGTGTGGCACGCCGACCACTTATACATTATTAAATGGGATAGTGTGACACGCCGACCACTTATACATTATTAAATGGGATCGTATGGCACGCCGACCACTTACATGTTATGAAATGGGATCGAGTGGTACGCCTACCATGTAATATGTCGAGAAACGAGGATCGGGTTGCGCGCCGCAACGGAGTATAGACTGGGTGTATTATGTTCATATGTAGAGACTTCCTGTGTTTTTCCTTGTCAGTTGTTATTGTTCAGTTTAATTTTTTTTATCGATGATTTCTGTATTTAGATTGCAGTACCCCACAGCATGTTCCCCCCTTCTTTACTGCTTAAATTAGTGTACTTTCCTGTTGTTGCACATATATCTGTATAGGTTATTTGTGGTAGGTCCTGTCTAGCCTCGTCACTACCTCGCCGGGGTTAGGCCAGGCACTTACCAGCACATGGGGTCGGTTGTGCTGATGCTACACTCTGTGCATTTCTTTTTCACAGATTAGGACGAAGCTTTCGGACCGCAGCAGTACTAGACTGGGAGCAGGCCTTCAGTCCAGGGACTCTTGAGGTAGCCTCACCGACGTCCGCGGGCCCGGAGCCTCTTCTATTTTATCCAGTTTGTTAGCTTTTGTATTGAGACAGACTGTTATACTTTCTTTCAGACGGTTGTATTTAGTAATCTTAGGAGTTCGTGAGTAGTGACACCAGGTTCTGGGTAGAGACATGTTTCAAACTTTCCAAAATTTTATTTAAGTTTAAAGTCTTCCGCACTCGTTTTATTGATTTTCATTCATTATATTGTTGAGATTTATCAGAAAATGTTAAAGTTTGGCTGGCCTAGCTCCGTTAGTAGGTGCCATCACGACTCCCGATGGTGGAAAATCCGGGTCGTGACAAGATCCTTGGTAAAAACCATAATTAGAGTTGGCTATTACTAGCCAAAAATAGAAGAAGAGGCAGAAAATTTGTGGCTAAATTTGACATGTGCCAAAGATATGGCAACAACATTCATCGACCAACTGAATTATTACATCTAGTTATGGCACCATGGCCTTTTATGAAGTGGGGGGTGGATATCGTAGGTCCACTACCATAAGCCAAAGCCAAGGTAAGATCTTTGTTAGTACTCACTGACTATTTTACTAAGTAGGTAGAAGCAGGAGCCTTCAAACATGTACGAGAAAAAGAGGTCAGAGACTTCATCTGGCAAAACATCATATGCCGATTTGGGGTGCCAAAGGAGATCGTGTGTGATAATGACCCGCAATTCATAGGTGCACAAATCAAAGAATTATTCCAAAGTTGGAAAATTAAAAGAATTACATTGACACCTTATCATCCGGTGGGCAATGGACAAGCTGAATCAACATATAAAGTTATTATCAATAATTTGAATAATAGACTAGAAGAATCAAATGGCAATTGGCCAGAGGTACTACCTAGAGTCTTGTGGGCTTACCGAACAATAGCAAAAACAAGTACGGGAGAAACACCATTTTTACATGTATACGAAGTTGAAGCTTTAATTCAAGTCAAAATAGGGGATCCAAGTACGAGATATACTCAAGCTACTAAAGAGTCAAATGAAGAAGAGATGCGGGTAAATTTGGATTTACTTGAAGAAATGAGGGAAACTACTTTAATAAGGATGGCAATACAAAAATAAGTTATTGAGCAGTATTACAATCGGAAAGCTCATCTCAAGTACTTCAAGATTGGGGACTACGTACTCAAGAAATTTTTCTAATCCACGAGGGCAACCAATGCAGGAAAGTTAAGTCCAAATTGGGAAGGGCCTTACAAGATTTCATGGTATCGCAGAAAAGGTGCATATAAGCTTGAAACCCTGGACGACAAGATCTTACCTTAGAATTGGAATGTTGTTTATATGAAGAAGTATTATTTCTAAGGGAAGAAAATACCAACAGTCAGGTATCCACACTTATGATTTTATTTTTGAATTATTAAAGTTGTACTAATAATTTTAGATGATACGCAAAATGCTAGCCCATACTAAATGATGAATTTAGACCTGAAAGACACGCGGAAGAGACATAATTCCCGATCTAGGGTTGCAAGTATTCTGATGGAAATAGAATGGGTTAAGCAGTCTTCATCTAAAATTATACCTCCGATTCTTGTATGTTTTTCCTTTTCAGGAAAAGGACCGCATGGAAAGAACAATCAACTGCTCGAGATTCTATACTTCAAAGCTCAAACACTTGCGGGAATATATAATATACATATAATATATGTATAAAGAAGGCAAAAAAGGCTGAAACAATTAAATTTCAAGTCAAGCCTAAAGTCTACTCAACAAATATCAAGTTCAGAGCAAAGTCACGAGCCAAAAACACAAGCCTGATTCAAAAACTTGTGAAGAACACACTCATGGATATAAATTTTAAAATCTTACGAATGTTTAGGTTAAAGTCAATATTTAGCCATGGGTCATAAAGTCAATATGTTATTTAAGCTTGACTAAGTTCAAATGAAAACTTTATCAAAGTTATTCCGAGAATTGTATGTTCCTATTTCTCCTTTCATATATTTACACCATTATAAAGTTTAAACGTCTTCTACATTAACCTAATTGTCATTATAAATACCCAAAAAGACCTGGGAATATGTTTTTACCAAAAACATTACTCCTAAATGGGACTAGGGGGTAAAACCACTAAATGTTCCACCAACAAAACAAATAAAGAGTTAAACTTCACAAAGAAACTTTCATTGTGGAGCAGATTATGAAAAAGAATTCAAGACGGAATTATCAGCAACAGAAGGCTCGATTTGATCAAAAGAAGCTGGGACATCCACCGCGCCAGGGTTAGCATCAACATTTTCAGGAGTATCAGTCATGGATGCAGAGAAACTTTGGCTTTGCTGAGTTTTTTCTATTGTATCCTTATCTTTGCTAACTCAGAGTCCAAGTTAAAACATTCCTTGCTTACCTCCATAAGAGTATCATGACGCATGTTCAAAATGGCCAACTCACTTCAACAATTGCCTTGTCCTCAAGAGCCTTGTAGTCTCTTTCCCAATGATCAATTTCACTCTTGAGTTCCTCCCTCTCAGCTAAAGCAACATCGTAAGAAGACTGTAAAAGGGCAAGTGAACTCTCCAAGAACTTCACCTTATCAAAAGACACTCTGAGATCTTCTTGGGTCTGGGTGAGTGTTTCAACAAGTTCACCAGTATAAACCTCTTTCTCATTCAGCAGGGCCTTCAGACCTCAGATCTCTTCAATAGCTTTAGAGAGTTGTTCAGCAAAAGACGACTTGAGGAGGTTTTTATTCTGCCCGCCTGGTTGGAAGAAGCTTTCTCAACTGCTAGCTCCGATGTCATGACTCTTACCTACTGCTCTAAGGTACATTTGTTTTCTTCTAAAACTCCATCTCAAGATGAAGACTTTCATACTGCTCTTTCCAATTTTCTGCCTCAATCTAGTAGTCATGCATCAATTGCTCTGTATGGGAAATCCTTTTCATCATCTCCGTACCGATGAGATTGATCTACATAAAAAAAAAGGGATAAGAATCTTAACAGAAGGGAAATGGTATAAAATATGAAAAGAAGTCTATACCTTCAATGACGATTGCACGATATCATTCATCCAAATCAAAGAACTATGACTTTCTAGCTTGGACTTTTCAACCGGATCAATTAAGGGTTTTAACCATATGTCAACTTGGCCTGACTTCTTTAGAAGATTATCATCGGTAGGAACTTTAATGGTAATTGCTTCATTACCGTGCTTCCATTTGATGAACCAATTTCAGTTCGAGAAATATTAGAGCAGGGACAGTAGATGAAGCCATAACGGCTTGAGGCGTAGCAGAAATAACAGCAATTAGAACAGGAAAGGGGTGTTCCATTGGGACAGATACGGGGAAGGAGGCAAGAGGTACTTCCTCAGACACCAAGTCAAAGCCTTCATTATCAAACCCACGTGAAAAGAGGTGCTCAGTAGAGTCACGAGCTACCATGGGAGTATCTTCGTTAAAACTTACTAAAGTGTCTTCAACACGCTCGGTCATGGGAACAGAACGAGGAGGGGGAGTAACTTTGTCATCCGAAATGACGCGTCTTCTTGCCCGCGACTTTCTAACAAAAGAACTTCCATCCCACTCCTCCTCATCTTCAGAATCCTGGGGTCTGTCAGCTTTCCTTTCCGATGAAGAACTCAAGATTATCTCCTGAGCTCTCTAAAGAAAGTCTAGAAGCTGCGATGGACTCAGCTCTTGCACCACGAATAGGAAACCCTAATAAAAAGAAGGGTTAAAAATAGAAAGAAAAGATAAAATTCTTACCGTGAGACTTAACCTTCCAACCAAACCTATTTGAGAGGTACTTCCAAGATCTAACTTCTATCGGAGCAATGGTCAATAATTTCTCTACCCAACCACGGAAATAGGAAATCTCTTCAATAGTTCCCATGGTTGCTGAAAGAAGAAAAGCGAAACAGCCACGGGAAATACAAACTCTTTTTTTTTAAAAGAGAGAAAGTTGTAAAGAAAACTTACCTATAAAATTATATTTTTTAGGGAATGGCATATTTTCTTCACCCACTAACCCTACCGTAGGAGCAGCAACAAATCGGGCGTACTAGCCACGATCTTTATCGTCCTCAGGGCTGACTAAAACTCCCTTACTCCTTTCCACCAAAGTAAAGATCTCATGACGGAATAACTTAGGGGAGTAGATGGCGGATTAGATATAAAAAGGTAAAGGCAATTGAGCCAAATTAGCCAAGTATATTAAACATGCAATAATCCTCCATACAATAGGACCAATTTGTCCTAAACACACATTGAAAAAGCGACATAAATCAATAATAACTAGATCAATATGGTGTCTAAAGTCCAATGTAAAGGGGTACTTATACACAAAATAAAAGCCAACCTTGATGGAAGTGATCCTTTGATTTGCATTAGGGATCAGAATTGGGAAATCAAACCTCCATTGACAATCTATACGGACAACAGAGATCAAGCCTTCAGTAATCTGTGAAGGGTAAACGTCGGCACGATCATGGGAGGACGTAGAAGAAACCTAGTTTCACTATCAGTACAAAAAGAAAGTTCAGAGGGGATGATTTCATCTACTGTAGGTTCACGGACTGGTTCATTGGGATCCCTACTTCTGGAAGAAGACCTATATGGAAGAGAATCTCTAGTTCTAGAAGATGTAGGAGGAGTGAAAATAGGTAAAGAGGAAGAAGAGCCTTGAATGGAAACTACGTAGCCTACCCCATCTCCTGCTCCTATTAAAAGCAGTGGAAAGTTCATCTATGATAAGAGCTTTATGAGGATTAGGGTTTGAAGAAGACATAGCAATACGAAGAAGAAAAGAAGATTGAACAGTCAAAGATGGAAAACTTTTCTATAAAAGAAGAGACAGAGGGTATATTTATACTCAAAAGCAACTGTCAAACAAAAAGGTAATGATGGAAACGTCATAATGAAAATTGTCACTTCGTAATTGATGTAGCCGTAAAAAAGTCCTAAAAGGTGGTGAAGGGTTGCAAAATCAATCAAAAGCCGCCTCTTGTCACATGTACTAAATGGAAGTGACATGCGAAGCGTCAGTTCTGGAGAAGGTATAATGCTATGTGGAATGGTGGCAAAAATTTCCAGCTTTAATGAGATTCACTTCCCAAATATTCAATTGCTGAATAAATGGCAAGTGGGGGGACTATCTATTTTGGGAAAATCGAGTTAATATTTGAAATTAATTATGTGCTGACATGTCAAGACACGTGGATCAATAAAAGAGTGACAACTAGCAAAAACTATTCAAAGAGTTGCGAGCGTTAATAGGTACGAGCAAAGGTACAAGAAAACAAGAAGGAGCAGTTACTCATATCTCTTGATAATTTGAAGAGACATCGGAGGAATGAACCTAGTTGGCAAAAAGTGCAGATACATATTATGAGTAATTAATGATCATCAATGATGGAAAACGTTATAGAATCTTCACGAAATTAAACAGTTATGATTGCCAATTATAACACTATATTAATACCATTAATTGCTCATACTGACTCTATTATGAGAGGAAAGAAGCATAGTACTTAGAAATAACTATAAAAGAAGAGAAATAACATTTGTATGGGGCACATGGATTATTATTAAATATACTGATTAACTTTGTTTTATTTTGCTTACTCTGCTACTTTTCAATTCAATTCTTCTTTTTCATTACATAATTATTTCCTTATTTGATTATCAGGAACCCTAGTTCTTCTAAAATTAAGCTTTGACCGAAATTTCTATTTTTTGGTTAAATAAATATCTGATTGGGAGCGGAAATCACGGCCTTCTATTAGTCGTATGCAACCGTTTATAATGCTTTCCGACGTCGCAGAGCTCGTTCCGATTACGGGGAGTGTTATATCGTTAGGCACGGCGGCAAGTACCCCGCTTCAGCCTCGATTCAAATAGAACTCGGATTCGGTCTCTATCTCGTACATTTATACTTACTTTATTTTACTCACCGAGAATTAGGAGTGTTTGCCGACCCCAAGTTTAACCGTATACAAATCTATATAATATATCAAAATTAAACATTTCATTAATTGTATTGTTTTGATTTTCAAAAATAGCAAAGCGTGGTCCATATATTTAGATGATATCCTTTGGATATGCATGAAAAAAGTTTATACTGATGATTAAACGTGTAAATGGCTTGCATTTAATTTAATATTTAGAGGCGAAAGTTGTGACGGCTAGATTAGAGGGCCATGATCGGCATTTAATAAACTCACTGCATTGAATGAATATTGTCACCTTATTCAAAAGTGAATTCATCAAATTAACTCACTCACTTAGCTTAACCACGCACTATCTTAAACCTTAAGTAATCGCCTAACTCCGAGCACGCAGCAAAAATAAGAACGGTTTAAGTTATTTGTATACAGATATTGTACACTCTTTTGTATATAGTTTAAGGTGAAAACTTACTGCTATCGAGTAGGTATACAGAACTAATAGAAGCATATCATATGTTTGCATACATATTTTTCTCATATAACTATGGTCAATGAAGTACTCCCTCTGCGCTAATGATGTGAATATATTTTTGTTAGCCGGTTAAAAAATAATGGCACATTTTTCAATTTAAAATACTTTGATTTGAACTTCATATTTTACTCTTAAATCTTAAAGAGAAGCTTTTATAGCATTATGACATGTTTCAAAACATAAGTTTCAAAAGTATTCATCCATATAAATATTATGATATATTTAAAACTGCAAACCTTTAAAAATATTTATGTTTTTCTTAAAATGCGTATTTATTAAACAAGTTCACAAAAATTAAAACGGATAGAGTTATATTATTCTAGATGGTAAAATATGCTATGCTAAGTGGCCACTTAAGAGAGTGACATGTGAAACTTAAGACGGGGACAGTTAGAACTAAAGGCAATTATCTCAATTGTCACCTGAAAGAATAACACCCGTAAATATGCAACAAATACCCTCCAATAGGTAGCATTTAAATGAAGAATATTTCACAGCATTTAGTGCGCTGCTGTGATGAGGTCATCATTTGTTTTAGAAATAAATTATGTGTTTCGAGGCCTTAAAACCTCTTTTTTGTCAACTCGATTTGCGCATGCAGTTCGGGCGTGTATCCGAAAAGCCATTATGTGAAAATCTGTGAAAAATAATGAATTTTGCTTTTAAAATGAATTAAGGTTGACTTCAGTCAACCTTTTGGGTAAATGGACCCAGACTCGTGATTTGACGCTCCCGGAGGATTCGTTGAAAAATATGGGACTTGGGCGTATATTTGAATCGAATTCCGAGGTCCCAAGCCCGAGAAATAAATTTTTAAAGAAAATTATTTTCTGAAATATATAAGAGTTTTTAGAGATTTGATTATATTTGAAATTTATGGTATCCAGCTCGTATTTCGGTCCCGAAGACTGGTACAGGTTCAATATGGCATTTAAGATGTGTCTGTAAAATTTGGTAAGAAACGGAAGTCGTTTGATATGATTCGGACCCGTAGTTGTGAAATTTGATACTTTGGAAGTTTTGAGAGTTTTCCTTGATTTCTATGCTAAATCATTATTTAAGATGTTATTTTGGCGATTTGATTGCACGAGTAAGTCCGTAGGATATTTTTGAGGTAGTGTACATGTTTAGTTTGGAGCCCCGAGGGCTTAGGTGAGTTTCGGATAGGCGTCGGGTGATTTGAACTTAGAAAATCTGGTATTTTTGCTGTTTGCTGGCATCTGTGTTTTTACACTATGCGAATGCGCGGTAACCCATGCGAATGCACAACACAAATTGGGAGGGGGGAAGTTTTCACTATGCGATTGCATAGAACCAGGTGCGAACGCGGCCTTAGGAGTTCACTCTACGCGAACGCACCCCGGCTGTTGCGAACGCATTGAATAGGAGAGGGGCTGGGTAGTTGTAATCCTATGCGAACGCGGCCCTTAGCTCAGGAACTCATATGTCATGACAATTAACCCTATGCAAACACGGCCAAAGGCACGCGAACACAATGAATAAATGCCCAGTCTTTTAAAAACAGTAGCAAAACGGGATTTCTTCAAAACTTCATAACTTTTTCACTTTAACTCAAACTTGGGCGATTTTTGAAGGGGGATTTCACCACAAAATCATATGTATGTGTTCTTAGACTTGTTTTCTTCAATTTCTATTAATACTTATTAGATTTCTAAGCCTAAATCATGTTCTTAAGGATAGAAAATTGGGGATTTAGTTAGAGTTAGGACTTTTTGAATAATTGGAATTTAGACCTCATTTTGGGGTCGGATTCGAAACTAATTATATATTTGGGCTCGTGGGTGAATGGGTGATCGAATTTTAGTCCGAACCTTGTATTTTGACCAATCGGACCCGGGGTCAACTTTTGACTTTTGGGAAGAATGATAGAAAACCTTTAGTTTAGCATTGGGATTGAATTATTTTGCATTTATTGATGTTGTTAAAATTAATTTGGACTAGATACAAGTAATTTGGAGGCAAATTCTAAAGGAAAAGCGGTGTTTGAGGCTTGAGTTGGCTGTAGAAGTATGAGGTAAGTGTTTGGTCTAACCTTAGCTTGAGGCATTAGGAGTTGTGTCTTATTTTCTATGTGTTGACTGTGAAGTACGACATATAGGCATGGTGACGAGTATCTATACGTCGGTGCCAAGCATGCTCGTGAGTCTTATTTTGTAATTATTATGACTCCATTGTGGTTTATTCGTGTTTCATATGAGGATCACCATTATTGTTCCCTTGCAGGAATATTGTTATCTTATTATTGTTCCCTTGCCGGGATGTTGGTGTTATATTATTGTTCCTTTGACGGAATGTTGGTGTTATATTATTGTTCCCTTACCGAGATGTTGATGTTATATTATTATTCCCTTGCCAGGATGTTGTTGTTATATTATTATTTTCTTGCTGGGATTCTTTTATGATTGGTGTTGATATATGAAATGGGAGCAAGTTTCACGCCTGCAATAGTAATCTATGAAATGGGAGCGGGTTGCACGCCTGCAACGTTAATCTATGAAATGGGAGCGGGTTGTACGCCTTCAACAGTAATCTATGAAATGGGCGTGAGTTGCACGCCAGCAATGGTAATCTATAAAGTGGGAGCGTGTTACACGCGTACAACGGTAATATATAAAATGCGAGCAGGTTGCACTCCTGCAACAATATTATATGAAATGGGAGCTGGTTGGATGTATGCAACAGTATTATATGAAATGGGAGCAGGTTACACGCCTGCAACTGTACTATATGATTTGGGATCGGGTCGCACGGCTGCAACGGTATTACATGTGCACTTGTTTCTTATTTCCTTATCTTTGCTAGTAATTGAATTATGGCATTCTTTGCATTTCTCTAATGAGTATTCTATTGTTATCTGCTACTCCCCGCAGCATGTTTTCCCAGCCCAACTTTAGCTATAATTATCTGCTTTTATTTTTCTGTTGTATATGAGTTAATTCCACAAGTTTAATTTGTTATTCTGGTCCTAGCCTCGTCACTACTTCGCCAATGTTAGGCTAGGCCAGCACATGAGTTCGGTTGTACTGATACTATACTCTGCATTATGTGCAGATGCTGATACCGGAGCATTTGGACCATAGTGAGGGTACTATCTTCAGTCTATTCAGGCGACCCGAGGTAGTCCTTCAGACGTCCGCAGGCTTTAGCGTCTTCATTTATCTTTCTATTTTTACTTATCCAGAGACAGACTTGGGTATTTCCGTTCGGACCTTATTTGTAGTATTCATAGATAGTCCATGACTTGTGACACCAAATTCTGGGTAGCACTGTACTTTAGATTATGTAGCAGTGGTTGGTTGAATTATTAAGTTTTCGTGTTCTGCATTTTTGGTTATTTAATTTATTCCGTTGTTTCATCACTTATCACTTTGAATTGTTGAACATGCATAATAAAAAGGGTAATGATTTTATATTTGGCTTGCCTAGATTCCATGAGTAGGTGCCATTGCGACTCCCGAGGGTAGGACATCTGGGTTGTGACAAGTTGGTATCAGAGCTCTGGGTTACATAGGTCTCACAACTCACGGACAAGCTTAGTAGAGTCTGAGGGATCAATATGGAGACATCTGTATTTATCCCCAGAGGCTATAAAGTTAGGAAAAATTCACATCTGTTCTTTTCTGTCGTGCAGTTTGGTTTTTCAATACTAATTGAATTTCTACTCTGTTCTTTCGCAGATGGCATGAACACGCTCTTCCTCATCCACTTATCAGCAGCCCGAGCCCCCAATAACAGCAGCTTCCACAAGGGGCATAGGGCGAGGTCGTGTTAGGGGACGAGGCAGGGGTAGAGCTCAGCCCAGAGCAGCAGCACCAACGGCGGAGCCTCAAGTTGAGTATGATGATAACGTTCCGGGCCAGGCAATTCTAGCGGGCCCAGCTCAGGTCCCAGAGGGGTTCATTGCTACTCCAGTACTCCAGGATGCTCTGGTCCATCTAGTGGGCCTTATGGAGAGTGTCACCCGAGCAGGCTTGCTTCTTGTAGCACCAGCCGTCTCTCAGGCTGGAAGAGGATCCCAGACTCCTGCTACTCGCACTCCGGAGCAGATGGCTCCCCAGTTTCAGACTCCAGCAGCTCATCCAGTTAGAGCAGTTCAGCTGGGTGTGGTAGCTCGGATCGGTAATGGAGCAGCTATATCTGCTGATGCCTTGTGGTGATTGGACAGGTTTACCAAGCTCTTCACTACCACTTTCAGCGGTGCATCTTCTGTGGATCCCCAGGATTATTTAGACAACTGTTCTTAGGAACATGAGGATAGTGGAGACCAATAGGGTCGACTTTGCTACTTTTTGCTTATCTGGATCCGCCAAGACTTGGTGGAGAGATGATTTTTTGGCTAGACCAGTTGGGTCACCAGCTTTGACCTGAGATCATTTTTCTTAGCTATTTCTGGAGAAGTTACTTCTTGTCACTCAGAGAGAGATATATCGTAGGCATTTTGAGCGTCTCCGGTAAGGTTCTATGACTGTTACTCAGTATGAGACCAGGTTTTTTTGATTTAGCTCGTCATGCTCTTCTTATACTTCCCACTAAGAGAGAGAGAGAGAGAGAGAGAGAGAGAGAGAGAGAGAGATAGAGAGGAGGTTCATTGAGGAACTCATTCAGCCTATTCGACTTGTTAGTTTATATGAGTCCACCAAACTATAGAGTACCTAGTCCACTATGAGATGATACGTAGAATGCAATAGAGATTGAATGTAAAGAAGGCAAGATATTTTCTACGTGGAAAAATCCCACACAAAGGGATCAAAAAACCACGACCTACTCTAGTAGGCTTTAAACTCTACTAACTTGTAATCTACCTATTACAAGCTACTTTGCAAACACCCTATTGCAAAGAATTCAAACTAACTTGTGATGCACCACCACAAGCCACTCTATAACTCTCCTAGTTACAAAAGATTTAACTTATGACTATCCTTAGTCACAACATAAACTTAGAACTTTACGGATTTGATCTGTTCCTAAGACAACGCTTCTAAGAAAGCAAACTAAGAATTATAATGACGAACAAATAAAAAGATTACAACTCAACTATGGATGTACATAAACTCATTTAGAAACTGATCCTTAGTGGAGTTGTCATCTTGTTCTTGACACACCTGTGACTTCAACGTCGTATGGATGCTTTTTCTTCTTGAGAGAATATCACTGAATGCACAAGTGATGGTGTGTCTTTCACTAAGTTGTTTTATCATAAAAGATAGCACAATGGATAGCGATGTCTACTCTTGGTGTACGCTTCTTCCCAGTAAGAAGTGACTATTTTATTGTCTGCACAGCCACTTCTGGGTAGTTACGTTCCATCTGGATAGTGGACTTCATACTTCTATCCAGACACACCATAGGACCAGGTCCTAGTTGTGTTCCTCTGCTGTGACAGTTTCTTGATGGTCACTTTCTTCTGCTACGTTCCAGCTGTGTACTTGACTTGTACTCTTGTCAGAGAACCCTAAGAGAGTAGGTCCCTATTGTGTTTCTCTGATTGCGTACAGTCACTAACCTGCTTGTATCATCAGGTCCCTATTGTGTTCCTCCATGTGGTTGTTCATCTGTTTTTTGATTTTCAGACTTCAACCAGTTCACATGAGATGTATATCCAATGGGCCAATTTCTCTATCTGGTTCTTCACGACAAGTTTGTTAGATCATCAAAACATAAGACGCATAAGGCTAAGACATTTAAAACCCATCTATTTCTCCCTTTTTGATGATGACAAACTTAGGCATGGACAGTATTTGTTTAGAGCAGAAATAACCAAATGAGATGCCAGAACTACACAAAGTTCCCCTTAATCTCAGATCTCCCTCTTTGTGGTTTTCCCATAATTGCTGAGTTGATAGTTCCCCCTTAATCTCAGACTTGATTTTCCCTTACTTACACACACAAAGCATATTACCCCTCACCTCTCTCAACATGCATATATTACTATCAGGCTCACACCTTCACACCTTCTTTCTTTTCTCCCTTATGGCATCTTTAAAAAGAATAGGTATTTAGAAGAGAACAAGAAGGTAATAAGCATAAAGAAGTCTAACTCAGCTAGCTCATCCCACATATGTGCACACAATATGACAGAAAAGAGAAGCCAGAGGAACACAGTATTGTACAAGCAATGAAAGGGAAACTATTTCATTTATGTTTACATTGGACTGAGCAATTCAGAAGCAGTAATGGTTAAGTTCAACATGCCATCACAATAAAAACATGCAAACAAAAGTAAAATAGCATCCATAGGATGTTGGAGCAAAAATAGACAACAATGGTTTTGAGAACCAGGTCCAGTCTAGCATTTGCAGACAGTTGTTCTTCAAGTAATTGAGCCCCAAGCCTCTCATTATCTTTTGTCAATCGTGTAACCTCTTCACTTACAGAATCAGGTCCTTTAGCTGCTTGACTGACCTGAGTTTCCAAAATGGCATATCGAGCCCTCAACCTTCTTAATTCCTCATAAGCTACATTTTGAGCATTAATCAGCTGAGAAATGGCCGAGATGCTTCCACCAACTCTTTCTATACATTCATATTCTTCTAGAGTGGTCTTAGAGAAGGACTGCTTGCGAGTGCCACTCTGGGATTCCCCAAGGGGACCTTATAGAATCTGAAACACCTGAGTGAGGAGAAAGCCATAAGGTAACCCATGATTTCCACCCTTAAAATTTGCCAACTTCTGCATATGGTCTATCATGATTGCAGGTAGATTGATTGGGAAAAACTCATCAAGCGCTTCCATTAGGATCATATTCGATTTTGTAGCAATGGATCGCCTCTCAGAGAGGAGTAAAAGCACTTTGTTGACCAGTTCAAAGAGAAGCTGGTACTCAGGAAGCAATACCTTCTTATGCACATGTTTTCCTTATTGAATATCATGCTCTTTCATGATCTCTCTCTGAAAGTTTACTCTACAGATACCCTTAACCGAGGACATACCTTCACACGGAATTCTGAGAACCTTTCCTAATGTTGAAGCATCAAGTACAATGTCTACCCCATTTACGAGCGCACAGATGTAATCCCCCTCAACAGTGAAAAGAGATGCGTAGAAGGTTTGTACTGCATCTTCATACACTAGAGGCATGCTTTCTTCAAACAGGTGTTCCCATTGCTGAAATTCCACAATCTCCAGAATTTGTCTAATGTGTGCCATCTCCAAAATTGTTGGATCAAATGTACGACCCCACAACACCTTCTGAGTTCTTAATCTATGCTGCCAACGACCACTATAACAGGTCATGGACCTTATTGAACCAGGTTCCTTAGCCATTTCCTTTTTTTGTTTGCTAGACCCTTCTACTATCTTTCCTTTCCAGCTTTCCATCCCCATAGTATTATCCTCAGACACGACAATCTCGGTTGAACTATGTTTAGACTTGCTACTGTACTTCATAGATGACCCTTTCTGTTTCTCAACAGTTTCATCAATGGCCTTTTCCATAGTCTATTGAGTTGCCATAGATTGTTGTACTGAGGAACCAGGTTCCTTCGAGGCATCTTTGTCTATTTGGTTTACTGACCCATTCTTGATGAAATCTTTTGGGTTCATTTTCCTCTTTTTCCTTGTCTTGACACTCCTCTTACTTTTTTGAAATGAGAACTTAGAGCTCTCTTGCTGTAGTGACCTGATATTGAGTGATTTGGCGGAAGACTCTAAGAGCTTGGAGTGAATAGGAGGTGCAAGAGTGAGCTTGCATAGAAGAGAAATGGGTTCATCAAAAGGCTTTTCTGGGAATATCTCATGAGCCAAAGACTGGGGGAGTTATGTGGTTCTTGCATTTCCTAGGAGTGAAATGTCTTCCCCTGATACTCAGACGAGAGATAATCTCCTTCATTCATCAGACTTTCAGTAGCTATAGCCATGATGTTATGAACTGCTTCCTTTTTTGGTGACTCTTTGAGAGTCACGAAGTCCAACATGGAGGAGTTTATATACTGGCTAGGATCACCCTCAAGGGCTTCTGAAGCCTGAGGAGTAAAACCTTCTGTGTGTTCTTTGAAGAGATCATAAGATTGACTAGACATAGGTTTCTCAAAATAATGGTAAAGAGGGTTTGATAGAAATGGGAAGACAGTAGGAGTGGAGGAGAAACCAGGAGTGAGTAAGGTGGTAGAAGGAGCGAAATAGTGACGCTCTAGGGATGATTTTCAAGGAAAATGATGAAGTGGAAGTGGTGCTAAAGGTGGTGGATGGAGATGATTGTTCGATCGCCATTAAATGAGTACTTGGTAGACGAGTAGATAGAGAAAGAGAGAGATGAAGATAAGATCCTAGCTATATAACGGATATGAAGGTTCATGACTTGTCGTGAGAGGGAAAAAAGTTTTATTGGAAGATGGGCTAATGATGAGAGGAGAAACAAACAGGTTTTGAATAGTCCTGAAAATGGTGGTAGGTTTGTGGGAAAGTGTTACCGTGCAAAGGGGACAAAAGGATTTGAAATACAAGACATGACATACAGACGTTGAAAAGTCGGATAATGTGGCATTTGAATTAATTTTGTTAAACGCATTTTTTTTCTTTTGAGAGGGCATGCAGAATAAGCGCATTACTACTAACCTGAGATACAAGAACCTGATTCAGGAGCAATCTTTTGAACAAAGTTTAAGTAACTCCCCTCTCGTAGTTCATAGTTGTACCTTTAGCTTCTAAGATCGTCATGCGTGTTTACCTACAACAGTATTGATGTGAGTTAGGCTTGGTCAGAAAACACTTTAGCTACCTTTACCTGACAGTGTCTTACTCAGCCAACAGATGGAGGATCAGGTTATTCATTAGATTCTTGTGACCCCATCTTTACCTTGATTTATCCAGAATATTCTCTACTGAGGCTTTGATGCAGATATCTGGAGTTTGATCTTCTGTTCTGAAATGCTTTCCATCGATCAATCCCTTCTCCATATTGACCCTCAGAAGAGGATCTCACCCTTCAATGTTTTTGCAATTTCTCTTCAGTTTTTGATGAGGTCATTTCGTTTTGCTTCCTTGTCTTCTAGAAGATGAGGTAGGAATCATGACAGATGCACTTTTGGTTTTCCAATTTGAGACAAAAGTTGATTGAAGAGAGAAATATGGAGGTTAATTTGATTTCCCCATACTTTGTGTTCTTCTACTTGTGCAGTGCCATGGGCTGCATCTTTACTTTTTTCTTTAGCTTCAGTGGTAGTAAGTGACGTACCAGGTTCTTTGTGAGATGTGGAGGATGATGTTGTGTTGTCTTTCGCCAGTCTCCTTCATATTGGTCAATTTATCATCCTCCCTATTTGAAGCCTTAGATATTTCCTAGAGACAGGATTAGTTCATTATATTGATCCTCACTGTTTCTTTCTTGGCAAGGGAGAGTGTCTTGCTGAATACCCCATGAGCATCTCCTACCATTTAGTGCTCCCTTTGTTAGAGACCTCGTGGACTTGTTTTGTGGATTGTTCCCCATAGAGATTCTTTGCTTGTCTTTTTGCATTGAGCTTCCCAATCTGATCCTTCCTGCTGTCAAGAACAACACATTTTCTTTCAATTGGCATCTGCTAGTGAGTTTTGAATTATGAGGGACCTGGTCCGACACCTGTTCTCAATGTGGAGAGCAGTATTCATTCCTCTTGCCCAGAATTTCTTGGCAATTCCATAGGCAATGAGCATTGTCCATGCAGCATTTTCCAGTTCCGTTCTTTCTTTCAGCTACGCCATTTTGCTGTGGAGTCCTTGGTGTTGAGAAATTGTGCATGATCCCTTCTCCCCCTCCTCCATTTTTGTGAACTCATGTCCAGGTGACACTTGAGTTTTGGCAGACCACGGACCAGGTCTGGCTGAGTTAATTTATTCGGAGGTGAGAAGTTTGCATATGCCAATCCTTAATGCCATGGTTGTGATTTTATTCATCTCATACCGCCATCTTGTGGAGATTAATGATTAGCAGAAGTGACTGTTATTGTTTCCCTTGTCCACTGAGACTACCTGGCGAGTTATCCGATTGGTGACTGCACTTTTTAGGCCATTCACATAGTTCTCATTCCCACTCGAGTGCCAAAGGAACCTTTTTGCCTCTTCATTCACTGAGAATGTACCCTTTTACTTTCTTCTCAAGGATACATCCCCTTCCTGCATGGCTTTCAGTGAGAAGAAATTCATGATGTTTTCAGCTGCGTGCTTTAAGCATCCACTGTCCATAGTCCATCGCAGTCTGCTTCCTCTCACTGCTCTCTGTTCATGCACATCAATGGTTAGATTTAAGAACCCAAACTAGTTTGGGTCCCTTGTTACTATAAAAAGGGTGAATGAGGGATTTTCTAGTCCACGCAGGCAGCATCTGCTTTTTGGGAGTGGTGCCTGGTCCTTTGCTAGTATTCACTCTATTAATACACACTTTGTTCTTTTGAGCAGACTGAACCCTAGCCTGGCAATTTTCTTTAAAATGCCCATTGTTTCCATAGTGGGTACATATCTAGTTATCAGGTATAGTGACATACTTGTTGTGCGGGTTGTAGGGAGTTTTCTCCCTTTGAAACCCGATGCCCTACTTATTCCCACTATTGTTGAGATACATTGCAGTGACGACATCTGAGGACCAGGTCCACTTCAGGAATTTCTCAAGATCATTTCTTACTTTCTCCAACTCAGCTTGGAGTTGCTGATTCCTCTCGAGTTCACTGCAGAGACTGGTTTTTACAATATTTAACTCATTTTTAAGCAATATCTGTGACTCACTGGCTACTTCCTTCCCTTTCCCAAGACTTGCATTCCTATGTTCTCTATTGAGTCCCTCAACAAATCCTCTAGATCAGTGCATATTACTAACAGGTCATCCCTTTCCTCTTCAGTAGATGCAACTCTTTCTTATAAGGTGTGTTTCTCATTGTTAAGGACTTATAATTTTTCTTTTAGATCAACAACTGCTACCATCAGATCGTATCTCTCATTCTCCACACTAGTTATTCTTTCATTCAATGCTTCCTTCTCTTGTTCAAGATTAGCTATGGTCTTATTTAAGTCCACTAAACAGACCACTAGATCATCTCTAAATTGTTCGGCCTCTCCTAGTTCTATGGTCAGGATCTCCTTATCATTTACAAGACTATAATAGGCATTAATTAGGGCATTTGATAAAGACCTTAGCTTCTTAAAAGAATAGGATTTTAGATTTCTCTGAACATCCCTGAAGTTTACCCCATCGTCTTCATCTTCTTCATTATCATCATCAGACTTAGCCATCAGCGCGAATGGTGAATCGTACTTCGTTGCTTCAGTTTCCACTACTATCATGGAACTATTTTTTGCATCTGATTCCTTTTCAGATTCACTCGAGGAGCCTCCGCAAGCAGCAAGAGACTGCTTAACGATATTGTCTGTATCATTTTTTCGATTGAATCTTTTCTCTGGAACTAGGTTCCTTTTTTCTGCTTGTTAGGATTTTGCTTGTACTGCTCCTATTTCGCGAGTGGGCAGTCTTTGATGAAATGCCCTAACTTTCCATATCTGTGATAGAGATCATTGTTCCTTGTTTTACTTGAACTTCCCCACTTTGGTATGCCACCATTTCTTCGAACCATTTTTTGAAATCTCTTAGTAAGATAGGCCATGTCACTATCTTCATCACTTGAATCATTACTTTCAGCCTTAAGCACCAGGTTCTTTTCCTTCTTAGGCTCTCTTCTTTCACTGTCTTTCTTTCTTTTCATCTCGTATGTTTTCAGATTACCAATCAACTCATCCATGGTTAGAGTCTGTAGTTCTTTAGCTTCAGTGATGACATTTACCTTACTTTCCAAAGAACCAGGTAGAACATTGAGAATTTTCCTTACAAGCTTGTTTCTGGGAATGACATCTCCAAGTGAGTGAAGCTCATTTATGATGGAGGTGAATCTAGTGTGCATATCTTGTATGGACTCATCATCCTTCATCCTGAAGAGCTCATATTCAGTGGTGAGCATGTCGATCTTGGATTGTTTGACCTGAGTAGTTCCTTCGTGTGCGGTTCGTAAAGCTTCCCATATTTCTTTGGAAGTATCACAAGCTGATACTCTATTGTACTCATCAGGTCCTATGCAACACATCAAGATTTTCTTGGCACAATAGTTCTTTTCTACAACTTTTCTGTCATTGTCGTTGTACTCTCTTCTCTCGCTTTGTGCACCAATGGTCCTGTTTCTTCATGGAAACATTTGGACCATCACAAATGATGTCCCACAGCTCTTAATCTTCTGCCACAATGAAATCATGCATCCTGATCTTCCACCAGCCGTAGTATTGACCATTGAATCTGGGAGGTCTATAGGTTGATTGTCCTTCTTCACAGTTTGGTGGAGCAACCATTGAGGATCCTTCCTAGGTGTTATCCTGATAGGAGAAACCCGCTTTGATACCAATTTTTAGTTTATATGAGTCCACCAAACTATAGAGTACCTGGTGCTCTATGAGATGATATATAGAATGCAGTAAAGACTGAATGTAAAGAAGGCAAAAGATTTTCTACGTGGAAAAATCCAACACAAGGGGATCAAAAAACTACGACATAGTCTAGTAGGCTTTAAACTCTACTAACTTGTAATCTACCTATTACAAGCCACTTTTCAAATACCTTATTGCAAAGTTTGTATGGTAGGGGGTGTCATTGACTTTGGAGGCTCGTGGGATTAGTTTTTGCCTTTAACGGAGCTTTCCTACAACAATAGCTACCAGTCGAGTATCCAGATGGTTCCTTACAAGGCTTTGTATGGTTGGGGATGTCGGTCGCCGGTTGGATGGTTTGAGCTGGGAGAGGCTCGGTTGTTGGGTACGAATCTAGTGCAGGATGCCTTGGACAAGGTCAGTATCATTCAGGATAGGCTTCGTACAGCTCAGCCCAGGTAAAAGAGTTACGCCGACCGTAAGGTTCGTGATGTGTATTTCATGGTTGGCAAGCAAATGTTGCTTCGAGTGTCACCTATGAAGGGCATGATGAGATTTAGAAAGAAGGGCAAGCTTATCCCTAAGTTAATTGGCCCGATTGAGATTCTTGATTGAATGGAAGAGGTGGCTTACACACTCGTGTTGCCGCTGAGTTTATCAGTTGTGCATCCAGTGTTTCATGTTTCCATGCTTCGGAAGTATCACGGTGATCCATCCCACGTGTTAGACTTCTGCATTGTCCAGTTGGACAAGGACTTGTCATATGAGTAGTAGCCGGTAGCTATTCTAGACTGGCAGATTCGTCAGTTGAGATCGAAGAGTTTCCCTTCTGTTCGTGTTCAGTGGAGAGTTCACCTGCTGAGGCATCGACCTGGGAATCCGAGTCTGATATGCGGAACCGTTATCCCTATCTTTTCTCAGACTCAGGTACTTCCTTCTTATGTCCGTTCGAGGAAGAACAATTGTTTTAGAGGTGGAGAATGTGATGACCCGAAAGGTCAGCACTTGTTTTAGAAATAAATTCTATGTTTCAAGGCCTTTAAACCTCCTTTTCTTCTCACCTTGATATGCATGCGCAGTCCGGACGTGTATCCGGAAAGTCATTATGTGCAAATTTGTGAAAAATGATGAATTTTACTTTTAAAATAAATTTAGGTTGACTTCAGTCAATATTTTGGGTAAACGGACCCGGTCCCATGATTTGATTGCCCCGGAGGGTCCGTAAGAAAATATGAGACTTGGATGTATGCTTAGAATCAAATTTTAAGGTCCCAAGCTCGAGAAATAAATTTTTAAAGAAAATTATTTTCTGGAATATATAAGAATTTTTATAAATTTGATTATATTTAAAATTTATAGTATCGGTCCCGTATTTTGGTCCCGTGATCCGGTACAGGTTCAATATGACATTTAAGATGCATGTGTAAAATTTGGTAAGAAATAGAAGTTGTTTGATATGATTTGGACCCGTAGTTGTGAAATTTGATACTTTGGAAGTTTTGAGATTTTCCCTTGATTTCTATACTAAATTCATTGTTTAAGATGTTATTTTGGTGATTTGATTGTACGAGTAAGTCCGTAGGATATTTTTGAGGTAGTGTATATGTTTGGTTTGGAGACCGAGGGCTAGGGTGAGTTTCGAATAGGCGTCGAGGTGATTTGAAATTAGAAAATTTGGTATTTTTACTGTTTGCTAGTGTCTGTGTTTTAACACTATGCGAATGCACAACACAAATTTGGGGGGGGGGGTTAGGTTTGCACTATGCGATACATAGAACCAGGTGCGAACATGGAGCCTTAGGAGTTCACTCTACGAGAATGCACCTAGGCTATCGCGAACGCATAGAATATGAGAGGGGCTGGGTAGTTGTAACCCTATTTGAACGCGGCCCTTAGCTTGCGAACACGTAGATCATGAGAGTCAACCCTATGCGAACGCGGCCAAAGGCACGCGAACGCAATGAATAAATGCCCAGTCTTTTAAAAACAGTAGCAAAGCGGGATTTCTTCAAAACTTCGTAACTTTTTCACTTAAATAAACTTGGGCGATTTTTGAAGGGGGATTTCACCACAAAATTATATGTATGTGTTCTTAGACTTGTTTTCTTCAATTTGCATTAACACCCATTAGATTTCTAGGCCTAAATCATGTTCTTAAGGGTAGAAAATTAGGAATTTGGGTAGAGTTAGGGCTTTTTGAATAATTGTAATTTAGACCTCGTTTTGGTGTCGGATTCCGAAATTAATTACATATTCGGGCTCGTGGGTGAATGGGTGATCAAGTTTTGGTCCGAATCTCGTATTTTGTCCAAGCGGGTCCGGGGACGATTTTTGACTTTTGGGAAGAATGATAGAAAACCTATCATTTAGCATTGGGATTGATTTATTTAGCATTTATTGATGTTGTTAAAATTAATTGGACTAGATACAAGTAATTTGGAGGCGAATTCTAAAGGAAAAGCGATGTTTGAGGCTTGAGTTGGCCGTGGAAGTTCGAGGTAAGTGTTTGGTCTAACCTAGCATGAGGGATTAGGAGTTGTGTCTTATTTGCTACGTGTTGACTGTGGAGTACGACGTATAGGCATGGTGACGAGTATCTATACGTCGGTTTCAAGCATGCTCGTGAGTCTTGTTTTGTAATTGTTATGACTCCGTTGTGGTTTATTCGTGTTTCATATGAGGATTATCATTATTGTTCCTTTGTCGGGATGTTCTTATCATATTATTGTTCCATTGCCGGGATGTTGGTATCAGATTATTGTTCCCTTGCCGGAATGTTGGTGTTATATTATTGTTCCCTTGCTGGGATGTTGTTGTTATATTATTGTTTGCTTGCTGGGATTCTTTTATGATTGGTATCGATATATGAAATGGGAGCGGGTTGCACGCCTGCAACGGTAATATATGAGATGGGAGCTGGTTGCACGGTTGCAACGGTAATCTATGAAATGGGAGCAGGTTGCACGCCTGCAATGGTACTATATGAGATGAAAGGGGGTTGCACGTCTGCAACGTTATTATATGAAATGGGAGCGGGTTGCACGCCTGCAACGGTACTATATGATTTGGGATTGGGTTGCACGCCTGCAATGGTATTACATGTGCACTTATTTCTTATTTCTTTATCCTTGCTAGGTAATTGAATTATGGCGTTCTTTGCATTTCTCCAATGGTATTCTGTTGTTATCTGCTACTCCTCACAGCATGTTTTCCCCGCCCAACTTTAGTTGTAATTATTTGCTTTTATTTTTGCGTTGTAATTATTTGCTTCGAGAGAAGGTGGGTGTGTCCCTCAGAGAGGACAAGATGCGGGAAGCAAGACTCAGATGGTTCGGGCACATTCAGAGGAGGAGCACTGATGCACCGGTGAGAAGGTGTGAGCGACTGGCGGTGGTGGGCACGAGGAGAGGTAGAGGGAGATCTAAGAAGTATTGGGGAGAGTTGATCACATAGGACATGAAGCGACTTAGGATTACTGAGGACATGGCCCTTAATAGGGAATTATGGAGATCGAGCATTAAGATTGTAAGTTACGGGAAAGTTGTGAATAGTTCTACAGCGCACTAGAGTGAGACTAGCCAGTTAGGAGTTAGGCTTAGGATGCTACTGATGCAGGGCTTTATATGCTGGATATTAGAATACCTTCCATCTTTCTCATATTTCCTATATTTCTTATATTGCTGGTTATTTTGTTATTTTAGGTTATTTTATGTTATGTTATGTACTTTATGTTATTTTATTACGAGTCTATCGATGATACTAATACATCGTCACTTGTTGCTTTCTTGAGCCGAGGGTCTCCTGGAAACAACCTCTCTGCCCCTCAAGGTAGGGATAAACTTGCGTACATATTACCCTCTTCAGACCCCACTTGTGGGATTATACTGGCATGTTGTTGTTGTTTGGTAAGTATAACCGTTGTATAATTATATCAATTCACGTGCGCTTCTCTACGAGTATCTGCCAGTCAATTTTTACTTTTCCGCAAATGAAATTGATAAAATGAAAAAATAGAAAAGAATTTAATTAAAGAGCCTTTTAGATTTAATTCCCTGTTATCTTTCACTGCGTGGTAAGTACAACTAGCAGGATTGGACAACCCCTTTTAAATTGACCCTCAACTCCTCCTTTTCTTCTCCCTTCTTTTAACTCAAAACTAAATTCCCATTTCCCATATCCAAAAGTTCCTTTTTTATTTCTTCTATGGAGTTAGCTTTGAGCTTAGGAGGGGATACCCCAAAATCATTTTTGTTTCTTGAAAAGTCATCATCTTCTTCTTCTTTACATGAGAAGCTGATGGATAGCAGCAAAGATTTAGGGTTCTGCATGGGTTTAGGAAAGTGCAGTGAAGATAAAAGCAGAAAAAATAAGCAGAGGTGGAGCCAGGATTTAAAGGAAGGTCACGAAAGTAAAGGGTCATCAGATCCATTGCTTCAGCTTGATCTCTTGCCTTTTTCTCCAGTTTCTAGGGACACATCTTCACAGCTTCACTTCCCTTGGCTCACTGAAAACAGTCAGTAAATTCTCTCATGATTTTTCTTTCTTCTTGTTTGTTTTTTTCTTTGTTCCAACTTGAGCTTTAGGATATATAAGTTTTTTACACAACTTTCTGCCACATGGATTATGTGGGTGGTTGTGTGTCACGAGGAGGTATGTGATGGGCCGTGGTGGAGCTACCCTTTCTACTATGGGCGTCACTGCCTTTGCTCGAAAATTATATTATGTAGATAGGTAGGTTTCATTCTTTATGTAATATATTATATGTTGAATTTCCTTAGCTTCTTTTATATTTTAAATTTGCATATATACTTTGTCGGAATTATAGTAATAATTCCGACTTATACTTGTATTTGTAAGGTTTTTCAAAACATCAAATGTACCATTTTTGTTTGTTCTTTTAAGTAAATCTTATTGCTTCTAGGGTTTAGAGAAGATTTGTGGTTATAGCATGACACTTGGGTGATCCCGTATAAGATCAAACATAATTTTTGATGTTCTCCTTAAGGTTTGTTGATCGATTGTGCCTGTTTTTGTAAGAAAATTGACAGAAAAGAAAAATATTGAAAAAAGAGCATGAGGCATGTAGAACACATAAACAAGTGTCTTTTTTATTTTATTACGTAATCCAAAAAATATGTGCAAGTAGATTACCTGCAACAATAGGTAAAAAAAAACTTGATTATCTAATTTTTTTTTTTTACTCTATCATTATATTTAAGTTAAACTCTATGATTAACAACTTCTCCATATTACAACAGTAGCTGGTGAACCTGGACCGGCGGGAAAGCTGTTGGACATGAACCGGCGGCAGTTAGTGGCGGAGGAGACTGAGGAAGGGGCGGCTCTGTCATCTCCGAACAGTGCAATATCAACTTTTCAAGTGAACTTTCCAATATATAGAAATGAAAATAAGTTATTAGGGAAGAGAGAGTGTGAAGGAGATCATGTAGAGAGATGGGGTAATTCTTCTTCTAGAGCTAGTGATGAAGAAGATGGTTTAGCCAGAAAAAAGCTTAGACTTACAAAAGAACAATCTGCTTTTCTTGAAGAAAGCTTCAAAGAACACAACACTCTCAATCCAGTAAGTCAAACTTCTTCTCATTCTTTTCTTGACTTTTTATCCCCGTAAAAAAATCCTTTTTTCTTATAAAAATATTTAGATAAATATTGAGTGACCACACATAACTAAACTCTTTTTTTCTGTTCTTTTAGAATTTTGATCGGTGAGCCCTCACCACTTTAAAATCCTAGATCCATACTGTTTGAACTCATTATATTTTAAAAGTTATAGGTTCATATCAAAGTATTTCTTATAATTTTAATAAATTTTTACACATAAATTTATACTCGGCATCGAAAATTATGGGTTCAATTAAATCATTAACTACAATGCTACCTCCACCACTATTTATACTATCAGGTTATCGGAGGGATATATATATTGTTACAAGACGATAATTTAAAAAATGGAATTAAGTAACCTGGATAATAAAGCAATTAGTTGTCCGTTAGATTTATACAGCGTATATATATTACATCCTAAAATCATGGCGTTAATCAACTACACATTATTAATAATTAAATATAATATGTTAGTAGATGTTATTTTCTTAAATTCATTTTCTTGGTATTATTCTTGATGTTTTGGAAAATACAAAACTGTAATTGCAGAAACAGAAGCTTGCTCTAGCAAAGCAGTTAAACCTTCGTCCAAGACAAGTGGAAGTGTGGTTCCAAAACAGAAGAGCAAGGTAAGCATTATTATTTACAATTAATTCGGTAGTTTGATAAAAATGATAACTAGCCTATATTGATTAAACAATATAGATAATTTTTACATTATTGTCTGTGTATTGTAAAAAGATACTATTTATTTGAAAAAATGGCAGGACAAAATTGAAGCAGACAGAGGTAGATTGTGAGTATTTAAAGAAGTGCTGTGAGACACTGACAGAAGAGAATAAGAGGCTGCAGAAAGAGCTTCAAGAATTAAGAGCTTTAAAATCTTCTCAACCTTTTTACATGCAGCTTCCTGCCACCACTCTCACTATGTGCCCATCTTGTGAGCGCGTGGTCACCGCCACTAGCTCCGCCGCAGCTGCTTCTGCCGCTGCTGCCGCAAACACGACGCTTTCTCTGGCTAAATCAGAACCCTTCCCATTTTCACCAGCCCAAGTTCAGGCTCCTCAGGCTGCTTCATAATCTGTTTTTTCCTTTGTTCGGTGTTCAGTATCTGTATTTGGGGCCAATCAAAGTTCGAATTCGCATTAAAAAGTTTTATATTGAGAGGGAAAACGATTCTTAACAAAATGTACATGTTAGGATTTTAACATAGGTATTCTTGGTTGTTCTTTTCAACTAAAGATTCCTTTTTTTTCTTTTTTCTTATAAACTACTATACTTAATTTGTCATGCATGGTGAGTTTAAAACTAGCTAGGGACTTAAGATTGGGAGGAAGTTTGTTTGTCTAGGAATATTTTAGAGGTTTTAATTAGGGGAAAAAACACTATGTATTGCTCGAAATTGATGTTGTAGAAGAAAGAATAAGTTACTTTTCCTTAACTTTATTCGATGAATAATCCAAATTTAAGTATCGCTGATACTTTGGGTGAGTAAACCATTTTTATTTTCCATATATGATTTGCAAGATTATCAAAATGTTTATTCAAGCTGTATTGTTAATGAGATGATCAAAATATATTATAATTTGGACTTCAGTCAGGCGCAACGTTAACGAAAATACATTATATGTCAGAAGGGTTAGTGAAATTTAAAAGGCTTTAAGATCCCTTCTCCCATCCATCAAATTAGCGACTAACCATTTTCTTAACTAATGATTGTGAAATTCAAATGACTATTCGATTAAATGTAAGAGAAACAACAATGAAGAAGAATAAAGTGTAAAGTGGATTTTATCTTCTCAGGTTAGCAGAAAATTGACAATAAATTATTTTCTTCTACTCTCCCATCAATATAATAGGGTATAATATTTAGCACGGAGTGGAAATTTTCATTTATCATATGAAGGGGCTCAAGACACGAGGCATATATATCTTAGAAATAAATATATATGGTAAAATTGTAAAATTTTGGAAAATTGTGAAAAGGTACATTAAAACGGTATAGTTCATACAAATTTACGGACGAAAATCAATGGAAGTTTATTTGCATGTTATAACAGCATATGCAAACAAAAATATTACTAAGTCATCGAGTACTAAATTAGAGCAAAAAAAATGATGTGTATAAGTTTAATATATCATCCTATACAAGATCACAAAACGTAATAGATTGAAATGACATGTTCATTTCTTGGGAAATAAGGTAGATTTTATAAATAAATTTCTCGTTTATCAAATCAAATGCAAGAAACTATTGTGGAACTATATATAAAGGGAAATAAATGCTATAGTAAGGAAAATAATGGCTCAATGAGGTATAAAGAACATATTTACAGAGATCAGAAAAGTCAGGAGAGAGTTTTCACTATAAGCCATTAATGATAAGTTAAGATCGAGTACAGTACGTAACTTATTTATTATTACTTCACAAGATATTGGTTTCCAACATAAATGTGACATCAACCTTATACCTTGTTTGAACTTTTAAATCATGGAAAGGTGGACAGTACTCATTAATCATTCTTGCCCACCTCCCACGAAAGACAATAAAAGAGAATTATACATAGTAAAAGCTGTTAGCTGCCATGGACAATTGATCTAGAGCTTGATAAGAGAGAAGACTAGGCTCAGCGAAAGAGAAGAGAAACGAGAACTGTTTCATTGAAAATGGCTGAACAAGCAAAAATAAAACTGTCTACTTACTGTCCTAAGAGTATAGATATTTATATATCTCTAACTATCAACTAACTACCTTTATTAGCCAACTAACCAATCTAGTTGGTTATTACAATAATAGTTAACTATAGTTAAGTATCAACTTGTTAATTCAATCCTTCAACAATTCCCCTCAAGCTGATGGTTGTAAACATTTTTCAATCTAAATTGATCCAACAGATACTCATGTTGTGCTCTTCCAAGACTTTTAGTTAGCCGGTCTGCAGTTGATCTTCAGTATGTACATATTTAGTTTTCAGCATTCCTTCACATAGTTTTTCCCTTACAAAGTAACATTCAATGTCAATATGTTTTGTTCTCTAATGAAAGACTCGATATGCAGCAATTTGAATTGCTGCCTTATTGTCACACACTAGCTTCACAGGCAAACTAACTTTGATTCCTAGTTCTGCATATAACCCTATCAACCAAGTGATTTTTGCTGCATAGGAATCCAAGCTTTTGAATTTTGCTTCAGTTGAGCTTCTGGAGACATTGCATTGCTTCTTGGATTTCCAGGACACCAGGGCATTTCCAAACTTCACCAACTAATCAGTTACTAATCTTCTTGTTTTCACATAAGTTCCCCAATCAGAATTACAGAAGGCAATCAGACTCTTTGAGTTTTCTGCTGGCATAAGCAATCCCAAACTAGGTGCATGCTTTATATATCTCACTACTCTTGATGTTGCCTCCATATGAGAGATTCTAGGACGATGCATAAATTGACTTAAGACCTGTACTGCAAAGGAGATATCAGGTCTGGTCATAGTTAGATATAGCAATTTCCCAATCAGTATTTTATAGACACTAGGATCCCTTAGAACTTCATCAATAGTGGCATTTCCTTCCCTGAAGGACATATCATATTCCACAGTGGTCAACTTTTGGTTGAGCTCCATAGGTGTGCTAGTTAGCTTTGCTCCACCGAGACATGCGTCATATTTCCTTTGACTCATTGGGATCCTCTTATTTGACCTTGCAAATTCAATTTCTAGAAAGAACTTTAGTTTTCCCAGGTCCTTTATTTTGAACCTTCCTTGAAGATCTGACCTTGTATCACATAACGACTTATTATTGTTTCCAGTAATTAGAAGATCATCTACATATACAAGAATAATCACAATATTATCCCCAACTCTTCTGACAAATAGGGAATAATCATAGTGACTCTGTTGAAATCCCATATGTATTTCTATAAGCTTTAGATTCTACTGTCCGGGTGCTTAAGGCCATACAAGGACTTGTGGAGTTTACATACTTTTTGAGACTCCCCCTATCAAGAAAACTCCTCAGGTAAAACCGTATACACTTCTTCATCTAGGTCACCATTGAAAAAAGCATTATGTACATCCATTTTGATAGATGTACCAATGCTTTGAAGCAGCAACAGCAACAACTGATCTCACTGTGACCATCTTGGACACTAGTGAGAATGTTCCTCCATAGCCCAACCGTTCTCTTTGACTATAATTCTTAGCAGCCTTGAACCTTTCAACTTCACCTGTAACCTTGTATTTGATCTTGAATACCTACCTACAACCGATAGGTGTTTTAACATGAGGTAGGTATACAGCAGACCATGTATTGCTATCCACCAAGGCATGTAATAAAAGCTTTATAGCTTCTATCCACCTAGGATCAGGTGCAGCTTCCTTGAAGGAAGTTGATTCTGAAGCTATTGATTAGGCTGAGATTGCTTGTTTGTAAGCATGGGAGAGATGAGTATAGTCCACATGTGTATAGATAGAGAAGTTGCACTTGGTTCCTTTAGTCTTTGTGACATAGTCCTGTAGCTAAATATGAGGCGTTCTTGGTCTGGAAGATCTCCTATAACCTGTGGGAGGTTCATCACTGACTGCATTAGAAGCAAAAATTTCAGCAATAGGTTTCGAGTTATCAAGTGCAACAGTCGGCTCAGAATTGTCAAGTGTCTGCATATGTTCTTCTTCTGAAGGAATTGTAGTTACATCATATGTCTGTTGTAACTCAATGTCTGAGAAGTTGTCAATCTATGAATTCAAGGATGATGTTGTTGGAATAACTGGTACTGTAGAATTCTCATGAATCACCACTGGGGAGAGTAATGACAAGACAAGAAATACAGGATTTCCATATGACTTGACATGTTTGAAAGGAAAAATATCTTCCTTGAATATTACATTTATGCTCACTATAAAGGATTTTGATTGCAATTCATACTGGAGATAGCCCTTTTGTTTTGAAGTGCATCACATAAGCATAGCAGGAATGAACTTAGGTGAGAACTTGTCTAGTACTTTGGGAGTGGCACCATAACACAGATAACCAAAGACTCTCAAGTGAGACAGAGAAGGAGAATGCAAATAAAGTATCTCAAAAAGTGATTCATAGTCAATCACTTTAGAAGGAACAACAGTAGTAACACACTCACCCAACACCTTAAGGGAACAGAAGCTTGAAACCTTAGTGCCCTTGCCATATTCAGAATGGTTCTATGTTTTCTTTCTGCAACTTCATTCTGTTGGGGTGTATATACCCATGTACTTTCATGCATAATACCGAGACTAGATAGCGGACTTTTGAAATCAGCGCTCAAAAACTCACTACCATTATCTGTTCTCAGAGTTTTTACAGTTGTGGAAAATACATTTTGAACTTGAACAAGGAAATTCTTTAGCACAACTAAGCTTTATACATAGAGGTTAATAGAAAGATCCAGGTATATCTATTATAATCATATACCATAGTGACAAAGAATCTTCTTCCATCATGAGTAGGAAATCTGTATGGTCCCCAAATGTCGTAGTGAACTAATTCAAAAATAGACTTAGTTAAAGTATTACTAAGCTGGAAAGGCAGTTTGGTTTGCATGGATAGTGGACACACAGTGCAATGGTGACTGTCACTAGTAGTTAGCTTATTCAATTTTCCCGCTCTTCTTATTATATCTTAGGGATCATGTCCCAATCTCCAGTGCCACAAATAGCTTTAGTCTGCAAGAGGAGGAGCAGTAACTGTAGATGCACTTTTATTTGAAATTTGAGCTAAAAACTATTCTAAGATACCTCTTTAAGCACATAAAGTCCATGTTCCTCTCTACCAATCTCCTTCACATGACCACTATAAAGATCCTGAAAAATAAAAAAGTTAGGAAAGAACCCTACTATACACTTTAGTTCCTTGGTGAGTTGTGAGACTAGGAGTAAATTGAACGTAAAGTCTGGAATGTAGAGTACATCAGAAATCTTCTGATTATCCAACACAGATGTACTTCCTATGTGTGAGATTTGCACTGCATCACCATTACGGAGATGAACTATGTTTTTCTCTGTTGTAGGAAGTGACTTATGTGTTTGTAGGAACTCAAGCCTGGAGGTCATGTGATTTGAGGCTCTAGTGTCAATTATCTAGTCACTATTGACATATTTAGACACAAATGCATTCACATGATTTAGAATACCTGTAGCAGCTATTTTGCTGGATGAGATAAAGCTTTCTACATTTCTTTTGGGAACATCTGAACAATATGTTGGTATTGCTCCTGAGTGAAAAAAGGTTGTGTTTGTGTCATTTGTGGTGTCAAAGGATTAGCTGAGATGAATCCTTTTTATTGATGACACCTAAGGTTCAGCTGATTTGCACAGCTGATGTGATCTTTCTCTACTACAAAGTTTGGATTACCTACAAAATTAGCATAGAGTCCAGGTGCATTTCCTTTCTTTTTAGACTTGAAGTCTAGTGGATAACTTATTAGCTTGAAGCAATTTTCTTTGCTATTCCCTTTGTAATGACAACATTCACACTGAATATTATTCTTCCTTTGCCGATAACCTCCAATTGTGACATTTGGACCTTTATTGCTATACAGAGCAGTGCTCTCTAGACCTTCTGCAAGCTGTGTAACGTGAGCCATGCTTACCAAATTTTTTTGACTCTCTTGATCAACAAGTAGTAAGTAAGCCTTGTTAATAGTAGGTACTAGAGTCATCATCATAGTTTGACTTCTTAATTGTGTATAGGAATCATTCAAACCAGTGAGAAACTACAACAGTCTATGAGCCTCAAAGTGCTGAGCATATTGCTTAGACTTAGTATATGGACAACCTGGGCATGACATTAGAGCATCAAACTCATCCCACAAATCTCTCAGCTTTGAGAAGTAATCTTCTATAATCATGGTTCCTTGAGTCGAATTGTGCATTTCTCTTTGAAGAAATAGTACTCTAGAGCCATTCACTTTGTCAAATCTCTCTTTTAGATCTTCCCACACTTTTTGAGCACTAGATACATATAGTACACTACTCAGCAAACTAGGCCTAACAACATTCATTATCCACATCAAAATAATACCATTAACCTTTTCCCACAAATCATGAAGCTCTGGTTCAAACTTCGATTTTGAAAACCTTCCATCGATAAAATCTAACTTACTTTTACCTAACAAACCAATTCTCATAGAACAACTCCACAAGGCATAGTTAATAGACCCAGTCAATTGAATAAAGACTAGAGAACTGCTTGGTGTGTCAGTTGATTACAGGTGCAGTGGGTATTATGATCGATAGAGGAGAATGACGAACCAGTTGGAGCAGAGTTGCCAAAAATACCATTAGCTGGTGTACTAGCTATTGTATTGCAATCTTCAATACCAATCATCATTGCTGACAACATATGTAGAGAAAATTGTAAACCCTAGCTTCGATTTGAGATCACTCTAAGACAATTCTATACCTAATTCTGTAGAATTGAAGCAAACTAGAAGCAGAGAAGAGAATCGAAGGACGACCTAGATTATTGTCGGTTGCCATGACACCATGTTAGCTGCCATGGATAATTGATCTAGACTTGAGAAAAGAGAATACTAAGCTCCGCGAAAGAGAAGAGAAATGAGAACTTCATTGGAAATGGTTGAAGAAGCAAAAATGAAATTGTCTACTTGTTGTCCTAAGTACAAATATTTATATATCTCAAAATACCAACTAACTACCTTTCCTAGCAAACTAACCAACCTAGTTAGTTATTACAATAACAGTTAATTATAGTTAAGTATCATCTTGTTAATTCAATCCTTCAATAGAAGCCTGTTGTGTCTGATATGGGTGTATATATGTATACAAGTATTTATTGTACAGAATAACATATACTAATTACTTTATAAATAATTTGATTATGTACATATTTTTTATACAGTTAGTACATAAAATTCAAACTCATAAAATTTGAAAGATAGTGCGACAACACATCGACAGATTAAAGAGGTGACAGAAGTAAGCTAATATCTTTGCTCTCCATCATTAGATATGGAAAATGTAAAACCCTCTTTCAAAATATTAAATAATATTTTGATGGGTTTGAACTGTTAATCTATGAATAGTGTATCTTATATTACCCCGACCTTATTTCATCCTTTACTTAAAATGTTGCTCAAAACATGCCAAATTTTTTGTTACATTCCAAAAGCTAACAATAAAGTTAATTTCAAAATTATTGAGATTCGAGACTGGATGGTTCACAAAGTCAAGTTGTTTTGCTAATGATGTCCAACACAAGAACTAGCAAAAAAAAAGATGTGGGGGGGGGGGGGGGAGGGAAAATACCC
>MU696914.1:35514-50623 GCA_026770625.1 Nicotiana glauca | reverse complement strand
AAAAAAAAGATGGGGGGGGGGGGGGGTGAGGGAACATACCCTTGCTCTGTAATAAAAGAAAAATTGCAAGTTACAGAAATTCCAGGATATTCATTAATTTTCTTCCTTTGCAATATCCAGGGTTCTTCAAATTTATTTGATATTTATGGGAAATTAAGGGTATCAAATAGGCGGGTTGGGCTGATTTTGGGCGGGGCAAAATGGGTTGAGTCTATATGACCCATTCAAAAGTTACTTGGGCTAAGATAGGCTGGATCAAGAAGGACTAAACTTTGGGTCATAGTCCAACCCTCCTAATTCTTACCGACCTTTAATTAATGTATGTTGTTTTCTTATGAATTGTGTAATTATCAAATAAGTCTTTTTTATTGTTATGGTCATATATAACATAGCAAAAAAAAATTTATTATTTTAAAGAAGTTGTTCATGTACCAATTTGGACTAAAAATTTCCCAACTCTAAATGGGTTGGGCAAAATGGGATGAGTTCAATAAATGAGCGGATTGGACAAGTCGTTTGAGCTTGGGCCAAATTTGATAGCCATACCCTATCCAATGCGGCAAAATTACTTAATAAAAGCAAAATGTATCATTACTCATATAGGAAACAAATGAACCACAGGGACAAGTACACAAATATCTATATTAGGACTGTTATTTAGGATTATTCAGTCCTTATTTTTTCCTGAAAATTTGAACTAACATCTGAACTCAAAAACTAAAATATAGAATAGACTCACTATCTTCTAAATAATAGCCCTCTAAAATGCCTACTTGGTTGTCACGCCCCAAAAACTGGGATAAGACGTGATTGGCACCCGATCTAAGCAACACGTTGAGTGAACCCTTAAATAAATTGTACTTAGAATCATGATGACTGAATAAATCCCAAAACAATGTGGTGGCATGTTTATTAACTGAAAGCTAAATTTAGCATGATNGATGGTTCACAAAGTCAAGTTGTTTTGCTAATGATGTCCAACACAAGAACTAGCAAAAAAAAAGATGTGGGGGGGGGGGGTGAGGGAACATACCCTTGCTCTGTAATAAAAGAAAAATTGCAAGTTACAGAAATTCCAGGATATTCATTAATTTTCTTCCTTTGCAATATCCAGGGTTCTTCAAATTTATTTGATATTTATGGGAAATTAAGGGTATCAAATAGGCGGGTTGGGCTGATTTTGGGCGGGGCAAAATGGGTTGAGTCTATATGACCCATTCAAAAGTTACTTGGGCTAAGATAGGCTGGATCAAGAAGGACTAAACTTTGGGTCATAGTCCAACCCTCCTAATTCTTACCGACCTTTAATTAATGTATGTTGTTTTCTTATGAATTGTGTAATTATCAAATAAGTCTTTTTTATTGTTATGGTCATATATAACATAGCAAAAAAAAATTTATTATTTTAAAGAAGTTGTTCATGTACCAATTTGGACTAAAAATTTCCCAACTCTAAATGGGTTGGGCAAAATGGGATGAGTTCAATAAATGAGCGGATTGGACAAGTCGTTTGAGCTTGGGCCAAATTTGATAGCCATACCCTATCCAATGCGGCAAAATTACTTAATAAAAGCAAAATGTATCATTACTCATATAGGAAACAAATGAACCACAGGGACAAGTACACAAATATCTATATTAGGACTGTTATTTAGGATTATTCAGTCCTTATTTTTTCCTGAAAATTTGAACTAACATCTGAACTCAAAAACTAAAATATAGAATAGACTCACTATCTTCTAAATAATAGCCCTCTAAAATGCCTACTTGGTTGTCACGCCCCAAAAACTGGGATAAGACGTGATTGGCACCCGATCTAAGCAACACGTTGAGTGAACCCTTAAATAAATTGTACTTAGAATCATGATGACTGAATAAATCCCAAAACAATGTGGTGGCATGTTTATTAACTGAAAGCTAAATTTAGCATGATAACTAAGTCATGAATCTTAAATGGGACTAAAAAAAAAAAAAATATATATATATATATATATATATATATATATATATATATAATACCCACTAGACCAAGTCATGAGCCTCTAAGAATACTGAACATGTACGGCTTCGAGGCATACCTCAGATCCTAAAACATGCAAATAAATATTAAACTTGAGTTCCCATCGAGGAGAGAAGTGGAAAAATGATGGCATGAAAGCTAGTCCTATCTGTAGTGTCAGGAATGTGATCAACAATATCTGCATCAATGAAAAATGAAAACTGGCCCTAACGGGCTAAGTATCATGACGGGATACCCAGTAAGTCTCATAGTTTACCTCTAAGAAGGCGGAGATAAACCTTCTGGGTTAAACATAACAAGAAGAAAAGATATCCATATAAAGCGTGTAAGTAGTTTAATTTCAAAGAAACTAGTAATAGACTGAAGACTAAAACTATAACCTGAACATATAAGCATATAATTGAAGTTGAAACTTTAATGTAATAGTTAAACTAAAATAGAATTTAAGTTACACATAATATCCCTATGTACGTGAGATCTAGCAACACGCACGGGGAAGTATCGGCCTCTCTCCCCAACAAACAATGGCTATTACGAGTGTGAGGTGGCTAACCTGACCTTGATGGAACTCACGGAAGGGGAGGTTGGATAGCTCTCTCTTTTAAACGTGATCACATCAATACATGAATAAATGTTAAACTGAATACTGAACTGAACATAAATATCACTACAGAGGCACGTAACACGTGGTAATACAAGTAAGCAGCTAATTATGTCACATATAAAGTTGTACTGAATAATAATAAAGTAAACTGAGTAATAGAGTACAAGAAAATATGGCTTAAATTTATCGAATAGCTGGAGTACTGGGGATTTGATGGAATTCCCTACTAGGAGAGTGAGCCTCAACTCACCTCAATTTGCCTTCCGATCCAATTGTAAGTTCAAGATGACCAACAATTCAATTTCGAGACCGTCACAATCACGATACTGATAAATAGAATAATTAGTGAGCTAAAGAAACAATCTTTCATGGGTAAGGAACAAAATTTGCTGGTTCAAAACATCTGACATTGCCTAACAAGGAAAATCATACCAATTAAAATTCTTTACTTCCTTGCCCATCACATGTATATATGTTTTCTCAACCTTATCAGCTCATTATTTCAAAATTTTTCCCAAATACACACTTAAACCTTAACTCTTCTGTACCATAAGAATTTTTGTCTCCATATATACTTGGCAATTAAAAAGTAAAGGAGGAAGAACTAATGATGAAGGAAACCTAGTGCACTATGTCAACAGGGAGATGTTACCAGTGTAGAAATTATACGCCGTTCTTCTTAAGCTTCTATTTCCAATCCTTAGAAAAGGTTTCTTTCTTTTTCAATTGATATACTTATTGTGGTTGCTGGTCACGTGACCCATGGTCTTGGACTACAGAATTTATTATCATAAGCCATACTCTTTAATTTGATCATTTGGCTAGTGACACACGTAGATACTACTTAAATCCAAATCTTATTAAAAGTGGCCATAAACTACTTTAGAAAGACAACCAATAGATAATTAAATTTGTTGTCAATGACACTTAGAGAAAAGTGACTTTCATTCTTCTTATTAATAAAATGTATGTCTCATCATATTTATTAAATTTGCACATATGCTCTCTATGGACATTGGTCTAAATTTACAGTTCGGTGATATACCTGTAGACAAATACCACATATTGCGATCATGATAATAAAAAATCTCATTCATGTCATTAGACCAGTAATCAACGTATTTAGAGTCTAAATATTTCTGGGACGTTACATTCTTCCCCCCTCTACCCAAGAAAATATTCATCCTCGAATATTGTGTGGCATCTGTTCTTGAGTCTAACACAAAGATTTTAGACCTTGCGCTACTCACACCTTGCTTTATGACCCCCAAAATTTGACTTTCTTCTTAAAGTTTCAAAGATTTGGCATAGTTTCCTCTGTAACTGGAGCTATCCAAAAAAAAAATTCAACCTGTCCAACCAATCGAATAATAACACTTTGCACCTCCAACTACTCAATCCAGTAATATACAACATCAAGGCAAACCGATATACCCCCTCCCCCCAAAGACATTTTACATCATTATAAGTTCAGATATCACATAACTTGACAATTTACATATTTTAAACCTTAAAATGAATTATATACCTGAAATCTCGAACAATTAGGGATAGTTTTCCTTGATGGCTTCCTCTGGCTCCCATGTAACTTCCTCAACTAAATGGTTGCTCCACATTACTTTCACTGAAGCAACATATTTGGTTTGAAGTCTATAAACCTACCTGTATATTATAGCTACAAGGACCTCCTCATATGACAGAGTATCATCAACATCTATCTCCTCTCTATTAAGTACATGGCTCGGGTCGTGAAAGTACTTTTTTAGCATGGACACATGAAAAACTAGATGCACAGAAGATAACTCTGGCGGTAAAGCTAATCGATACGATTTTCAAGAATTGGATAAGGCCCTATATATCGTGGGTTAAGCTTCCCTTTTCTACCAAACCTCATGATACCCTTCATCAGAGACACCTTTAAAAACATATAGTCACCCTCTTTGAACTCAAGATCGCGGCTTCTATTATCTGAGTATGACTTTTGTTGGCTTTAACCTGTTTTAAGTTGTTCCTAAATAAGTTTCACCTTTTTCAAGGCATCTTGTACTATGTTTGGCCTAATAAGCTTCGTTTCACCTATCTCAAATCACCCTACAGGCGAACGATACCGCTCCCATATAAGGCATCGAATGGGGCCATCTGAATACTTATTTGATAACTATTATTATATGTGAACTCAATAAAAAGTAGATGATCATCCCAGTTCCCTTTAAAATCGAGAACACATACCCGTAACATATCTTCCAAGGTCTGGATTTCCTCTCAGCTTGCCCATCCATTTGTGGGTGAAAGGCCGTACTTAGATTAATTCGGGTATCGAGACCTTCCTAAAAACTTTTCCAGAACTGGGTGGTAAACTAAGCACCAGGTCAGAAATAATGGACACGGGAGAACCATGCAACTAGACAATTTCTTTTATGTATAATGCTGCATATTAGAGTGCTATGTATGTTGGTTTGACTGGCAAAAAGTGAGCTGACTTAGTGAGTCGGTGTACTATGACCCAAATAGAGTCATGTTTCTTAAAAGTTCGTGGCAAGCCAACCATAAAATCTATATTTATTTGTTCCCATTTCCATTCTGGTATTTCAATGACTTGAGCTAAGCCGCCTGATCTCTAATGTTCAGCTTTTACTTGCTAGTAGTTTAGGCACCGCGATACGAAATCTGCAATATCTCGCTTCATATTATTCCACCAGTAAATATCCTTCAAATCATGATATATTTTAGTAGAAGCTGGGTGTATTGAATATCTAGATCTATGAGCTGCTACCATAATTGCTCTTCGAAGATCATCTACATTAGGCACGCATAAGCGACCATTAAGTCTCATTACACCGTTCTTATAAAGTGAAAAATTCTTAATGTTGCCACTAAGGACACCTTCCTTAAGCTTAAGAAAGTTAGCGTCATCAAATTCTGTGGCTTTAACTTGCTTTACTAAAGTAGATTTAGCACCCATACTTGCTATCAAGCTTCCATCACACCTCTCATCATGACGAACCCCTTGTCTAACTATTTGTTAGGCTTCCGTTACTATTAGACCTTCGACCACAGACAACCTGGCCAAACTCCCCATGGATCTTCTGCTCAAAGCATCAATAACTACATTCGCTTTTCCCAGATGATAAAAAATATTACAATCATAATACTTAAGCAATTCCAACCACCTACGTTGTCTCAAGTTCAACTCTTTCTGTTTGAATATATACTGTAAACTTTTATGATCTGTATAAACATTACATTGCTCTCCATAAAGGTAATGATCCCATATTTTTAGAGCAAAAATAACTGTTGCTAGCTCTAGGTCATGGGTAAGATAATTTCTCTCATGATTCTTTAACTTCCTAGAAGCATAAGCAATTACCTTGTCATTCTATATAAGAACCTATCCTAACCCCACCCTGGAAGCATCATAATAGACCACAAATCTACATGTAGGGGTAGGTAGAGTCAGAATTGTGCTGTAGTCAACCTATTCTTGAGTTCCTGAAAACTTTTCTCACAAGCTTCAGACTATTGAAACTTCACATTTTTCTGAGTTAACTTTGTCAATGGGGCAGCTAGTGAAGAGAACCCTTCTACAAAATGACGGTAATAACCTGCTTATCCCAGAAAACTGTGAATCTCTGTAAGGGTCGTCGGCCTAGGCCAACTTTTAGCTGCTTCTATTTTTTGAGGGTCTACTCTAATGCCTTCTCTCGAAACCACGTCTCCCAAAAATATAACTTTATGGAGCCAAAATTCACATTTAGAGAATTTGGCATAAAGTTGATGCTCCTTGAGTATCTTAAGAACTGTTCTCAAATGATTCTCATATTCTTCTCGGCTATGGGAATACACTAGAATATAGTCTATAAATACTATGACAAAGGTATCTAAGAAAGGTTTGAAGACTCTGATCATAAAGTCCATAAAAATCGTTGGTGCATTGGTCAACCCAAATGACATCACTAAAAATTCATAATGACCATATCGAGTCCTGAAAACTGTTTTCGGGATATCTACTTCTCTAATTTTTAATTGATGGTATCCCAGTCTCATATCTATTTTTGAAAAATACCTAGTATCATGTAATTGATCAAATAGGTCATCTATCCTAGGTAGTGGATATTTGTTTTTGATCGTAACCTTATTCAACTGGCGGTAATCTATGCACATCCGTAAGGAACCATCTTTTTTCTTCACGAACAACACTGGAGAACCCTAGGATGAAACACTTGATCGAATAAAACCCTTATCTAAAAGGTCTTGTAATTGCTTCTTGAGTTCATTTAGCTCAGTTGGAGCCATTCTGTAAGGACGAATTGAGATTGGCTGAGTTCCTGGCAATGTGTCTATGCCAAACTCAATCTCCCTATCTGGTGGTATCCTCGGAAGATCATCGGGGAACACTTGTGGAAATTCTTTCACAGTCGGTACTGACTCAAGCAGTGGGGAGTTAGCTTTCATATCCTGTACATGTGCTAGGTATGCCAAACACCCACTGCTCATTGGCTTTCTAGCCTTAAGGTAAGAAATAAATTTACCCATAGGTGTACTCACTTTACTTCTAATAAAAACTGGATCTTCCCCAATGAAAGAGAATTTGACTGTCTTTGCATAGCGATCAACTGTAGCATGACAAGAGGATTACCAGTCCATGCCATCTATGATGTCAAAGCCAACCATATCTAATAAGTTCAAATGAGCTAAAGTTTCTCGGTCCTGAACGGTGATGACACAACTTCTGAATATACTTTCAACCTTAACAGATTCCCAAATAGGTGTGCAAAACCTCAAACGGATACTTTAACTGTTCTGGTGCTTTTCCAAACTCAACAGAGAAATAAGGAGACATATAGGAGAAAGTTGATCCAAGATCAACTAACACATAAGCATGGGCGACCACAAACTGAGAGAATACTTGTAATAACTTTGTTAGACGCCTTAGCATTTTGTCTGTCTAGAACTGCATAAAGTCTAGCTAGTCCGCCTCCTCCCTGAGCTCCACCTCTATTTGCACCATGCCCAGTCTGATTATTAGGTGCCCGAACTGGAGGAGGTGCAACTAAAGAATTGCCTGTGGATGTTGCCTGAGTAGCTGGAGCCTTCCCTGGAGCTTTCCCAAGTTGTAGACAATCTTTCATAAGGTGACCTGTGTCACACCTCCATTTTACCTACTACACCCCCGGAAAAGGGGTATAATAAAAGGAATTATTTCCAACTTAAAGTGACAATCGAAATGGGATTTATTTAAAAGATTCAGAGTCGCCACTTGGGAGATTTATGGTTTTCCAAGTCACCGGTTTAGAATCCCGAATCGTGGAAAAGAATGACTCCGTTTAACAGTCCGCGAACCAAAAATTCAAGTAAGGAATTTTGTTAACCCGGGAGAAGATGTTAGGAATTCCCGGGTTCCGTGGTTCTAGCACGGTCGCTCAAATGTCATATTCGGCTTAAATTATATGATTTTTTAAATAATTATGAACCTATGTACAAATTTTAACCTTTAACTGCTTTTATTCATTTTAATTAAAGAAGATTGCAACGTTATAAAAATACGTCTCGAACTACGTTACATAAATGCACCCGTGACTTTTGACATATTTTAATATCGTTGAGATTTGGATTTGGTTCACATAAATGTGCACCCGAGTTTAAGAAAGTAATATTATTAATCACGCGCCCAAAGCGACTACGCGTTTTGTTAACTTTGCGGGAGGCCATGGAAGTTCGCTAGACGGCGCGCCCCGAGTTCTATATATTTTGTAGAAATGATTAATGAGGGCCACACAATTTATTATTTTTGTTTGTCGTAGCGCACCTCAAACCAAATTTAAAAGGAAAATTCAAACTATGCCTTAGAGGGCCATAAATTATTCAATTGGTTACTATGGCACACCTACGATCCATTCTAATTAAGATGCTTCTAAACTAATCCATGAGGCTCGATCGTTAGGTATTATCTAATCTTGGCCTACCTCAATTTATCAAAAGACCTATTCGAAAGACTAGAAACTCGCTATTTGCTTAACTAAACTCGAACCAATTAATCAAAGAACGACTAATAAAAGGGCTCTTTTTAATTAACACAAGTCTTGGCCATTTTCCAGACCTGGGCCCAATGAAATAAGTTCAAGGGCCTCGAACGAGCCATAATAGCAGAATAGCACGATAACACAAAGCCCAATTAATTGGGAGTGCAAATCCAGTTCTTGAATGTCCATTTCTTTTCCCAGATTTCAGAATTCCTTAACAAGAAAACACAGATAAACAATTTGATTACGCACATAAATGCATATTGATTTATTCACACTTCATTTCGAACTGTTGGCTAGTTATACAAAATAAGCACTAGCTTCCACTTGATTTAATCAAGGTCGAATTCTTATAAGCAATAAAAGGGATTTCATGGAGCAACGTGATAAGCAAATGGAATATTTGATTTCAGATTCATGGCAAAACATATACACATATGCGTGGGTCAATTAAACTATCTAATACTGTAATTCTCACAAGTATGCATTCAGCACATGAAATTCACAGTTATAGGTAGCATTCAAACTCAGTAGGCCAAAGAGGAATCCACAACTGTAACAGAACTAACCTTAACAATACAGAACCAAATGCAAATAGAATAAAGCAAATACAGCTTGGATCTAACACTACTGATGCCATCTAACAGCTATATCAAAAGGGAAATTACTACACGACTAACATGATCAAATTAACTACAACCTACTTTGGCAACTACATGGATTCAAACTTCAAAACTATATAGTAAAACAGAAACATCGGCAGAACAAATGAAATCCATAAATAGCAATACGTTCATTTCTCCTCAAATCATTGATTCAAATTATATGCTCAAGTGAACTCCATAAGAGCTGGAATATACCTGGAAGAAGAAGGGAATACAGAAAAAGGTGAGAGACAATGGATTCAGTAAAACAGTTTGCAACAATCAACATCAATGCCACAGCCCAGGGATCAATGGGAAAGCCCAGCTTCAAGCAATTTGGACCAGCATAATGTTAAATCAAATCCAATACTGAATATTCAACCAAATAGGACCCAAAAACTTGAATACCCCACAAGTTCAACTCATTTTCTTCTCCTTATGAGTGTATATCAGAAGGTATCAGTGTATACGAGTGTATATCAGATTATTTTTAGTGGACTTTTCACTTAATTCTCTCCAGGGTCTCTCAATATCTGAATGTTTTCAAATGTATCCCCTTTTTATTCTGATTTTTAGCCTCTAAATAGGCTTTCATTAAGTGTTACATCCACTATCAACTTATCCCTTTATTTCTTTAATCAACCACTACCTTAGTGCCTTTAAATTTAATCATTAGTGCATATTTTAGCTCTTAGAATCAGCACTAGTGCAGTTTCCACTTAGGAATGTCTCCACTTAGTTTATTAGCAGCCTTTAAATTAATCAGCAGCCCCTTATGCCCAAACTACCCCTGAATTACCCCGGAAATCCCTAGTGAGTACTAATCCTGAGACTAACTATGAGTCAATATGAATCGATGACACAATCCTAAAAGGATGGTTCAACATTGAACCCACAACCCAAACTAGAAATCAGAAAACCAATATGACTAATTCGAGTAAGAACCAAAATTGAAACTAAAAATACAAACTAACTATTGATTTCTTTTAAATAAATACCAAACTGGAATCAAATTAAATCAATTATATTTAACACAGGTCCAATTCAAGCTAATTAATCAGAAATTGTTCATGATTAACTGGAGGAAACCAAGGCAATGTGAACACTTTGCAAAGAAAGACTAAAAAATCCAACAAGAACAAACAAATACTAATATGACCGGCTTATTAACAATCTAATCCTAAATTACTTATCAGAACAATTAGTACAAAATCAAGCATGGAACAAATACAAACATAAGAACAAACAAATGAAAGACATGGGTTTAGGAGTTGAACCTTTGCTAATTTCGAATTTAGAGAATAATCAGAGAAGAAAAGAAAGGGAGTAGAAGGTGAAACACATAAAATGGACAAAAAAATAAAAATGAAAGAAAACTTACTTAGTTAACTCGAAACAATCTGGTAACTCTGATTTAGCCTCGAGATGGTGCAAATCATCTGTTCTTTGTTAAGAACAGACGAAGAACAGCATTTTGAGGCTAATCAGGCTTGGAACACACACGAACTTGAGATGGTAACTTCGTTTGGAGGATTCTGTCTTTGACCACCTAGAACCCGAACCTTAGATTTAAGATTCGAGATGCTTTGGGGGGATTTGAAAGAAACTGAAGGGGGATTTGAGGTGAGGGAGACGACGTGGTTATAGGTGTGATTCGGGGACTGGTTTGAGGCAGCGCCGCCATAGGAGAATCTCGTGGCGGCGCTAGGGTTCTTGGTCTTGATTCGATATTCGAGAAGCTCTGGTATGATTTGAGTGAAAGGGACATGGGATTTGGGATGAGAAAGTGCTGGTGGTTTAGGGGTGTTTGTTTGGTGGCCATCGGGCCGCCACCGGAAAAGGGGAGGATTTGATGGCGGCTGGTCTCTAGGGTTTTGGAGAAGAAGACGAGTGAGGGGTTCTGGGGGGGTAGGTTTGATTGGTGCAGATATATTGAAATTAGCCAATTAATTAGGGCCGTTGGATGAATGGAATCCAACGGCTCTGATTGGTTGGTTAATTAAAATGGGGTCGTTTGGTTACAGGACAGGGTTGGGTGGATCGAGTATAAGGCGGGTCGGGCAACGGGTGAAGTTTGGGACCGCCTGATCAAATGAGATCAACGGTCCCGATTTTTATTTGCCAAACGGTGTCGTTTGGTTTAGTTGGGGACAGACTGGGTTGGGAAGGGTCTTGGGCCAGGTAAGGGGTTGGTCTTAGATTGGGTTTATCCGGTTTAGGGTGGGTTTGGCCCAAATATGATTTACTCTTAATTATTTTTTTCTTTTCTTTTATTTTCTTCCTAAATTATATTTTCAAAATTAAAACTAAAAAATCCTAAATTTAAATTATAAAACCCAAATTAACTTAAAAATACTAATTAATTTTAAATAATAATTATCACACATAATTAAATACCAAATTATAAGAAAATCACATAATTTTGAAATTAAACACTAAAAAGATATGTTTATTTTAATGATTTTTTCATTTTTGTAAAATAACAATTTTCTTAATTACTCTAAAAATATGAAATTAAATCCTAAATGCAAATGCAACATATTTTTGTTTTTTTTTCATTACACAGACACAGACAAATGCAAATAATAACAAAAATATCACGAAAAATCCACCAAATTGCATACAATAAAAACAGACAATTTTTTATTTGATTTTGTAGAAGTAATTCATGTGAGTCAAAAATCACGTGCTCACAACCTGGATCATGGCAGTGATAACATCCTCTCTGACCTAAAAGGCATTGCTCGAGATGTCTTTTGTTAAACGTAGGACAGATAGGATAGGAGAATCGGGTAAGACCTTGACTAGTTGAATTGTGCCCTTTATGGGCCTGGCCCTTACTCTCTTGGCCCTGCCTGAATGGAGATGGATATGGAGAGGAGTGAGCTACTGACTGACTATGAGCTGAATGATTCATGTTCTTTCCCCCAATTGAAAGGGCACTATAAATACCTATGGTTCTATCCTTCTTCCTATTCTCTCTAGCTTCCCTGGCAATTTTATCAAAAGCCTCCTTGTGCGTAGCAATATTAACTATCTGAAGGTAAGTCTTGTCATCCTGATGCGAAGTCATATCTTTTGCCATATATGGATTCAAACCTTCGATGAACCTTCCGACTTTTTTTCTCTCTGTCGGTATCAAATTAGGTGCATATTCCGCCAAGTTTGTCAATTCCATCTCGTATTCAGTCACTGACATGGTTCCCTGTTTAAGATGTTCGAACTGACGTTGAAGCTCATCCATCCGACTGCTAGGCAAAAACTTTTCCCTGAAAGTTTCTTTAAATTGTGGCCAAGTAAGTGGCGATAATGCAGAATCTTTCGCCTTCTTGCAACCTCTCCATTATTTCCTTACTGTACCCTTCAATCAAAACCCAATTAACTCTGTGGCTTGTGTTTCAAGGCAACCCAAAGAAATAAACATTTCCTCTATCTCTTCCAAAAATAACATTGGCTCATTCGGCTTGTCTGCACCATTATAAGTAGGAGGTTTTAATCTCAGAAATGCATGCGGATCAATTCTTCCCATTGGTAACTGCATTAGATGAGTAATATTTGCTGGGACAGCTGGTGGTGGTACCACGGGTGGGGCTTGAAAATCATCTTCTATAATTTCTTCATCTGAATCATAAGGGTTCTAAGGATGAGCATAAACAGGTGCATCCCGACCACCCGCTAGAGGGGTTAGGGACTCCAAAAAGTCCAAAATTCTGTTAATTTAATCATCTTGCTTATGAGGTTGATTCGCTTTGCGTGGGTTAAGAGGAGCTGTGACTTCCACCTGGTCATTATCAACCTACTGAGGTGGAGCATGTGCCTATCTAGTGGCCCTACCACGAGCCTGATTACCTCTAGCATTTCCCCATATACCCCTAGCATTCTAACCTCGACCTCTACCTCTGTCACGTCCTCTAACTATAACTGGCGCCATTGGTGTAGTCTGCACCTCTGGTGGTGTTTCTTGCTGATTACCAGCTAGTATCTCAACATTGTTAGCAGCAGATGATGAAGTTGATCTTGTTTTAACCATTTTGTTATGAAATAAGAGACAACCTGATTGTTAGAATTTTGAAATGTTTAGCTCTAACGTACTATATAAGAATCAAAGAAAAGAATTTTTCCTAACATGTCCTGTAGCCTCCCAAATATAAGTATGGTGCACAACATACCCATAAATGGGACTCTACTAGACACGACTCATGAATCCCTAGGACTTCTCAACCTAGTGCTTTGATACCAACTTGTCACACCCCTAAACTGGGGTAGGACGTGATTGGCACCCGATCTAAGCAACACGTCGAGTGAACCCTTAATTAAATTGTACTTAGAATCATGACGACTGAATAAATCCCAAAATAATGTGGTGGCATGTCTATTAACTGAAAGCTAAATTCAAACTGATAGCTACGTCATGAATCTTAACAAAATACTAAAATGGGACTAAAAAAATATATAATACCCACTAGACCAAGTCATGAGCCTCTAAGAATACTGAACATGTACGGCTTCGGAGCATACCCCAGACGCTAAAACAGTGCAAATAAACATTAAACTTGAGTTCCCACCGATGAGAGAAGTGGAAAAATGATGGGTTGAAAGCTAGTCCTATCCTATAGTGTCGGGAACGTGATCAACAATATCTACATCCATGAAAAACAAAAACAGGCCCTCATGGGCTAAATATCACGATGGGATACACAGTGAGTCTCATAGTCTACCCCCTAAAAAGGCGACGAGAAACTTTCTTGGTTAAAAATAACAAGAAGAAAAGATATCCACATAAAGTGTGTAAGCAGTTTAAGGTCAAAGAAACTAGTAATAGACTGAAGACTAAAACTATAACATAAACATATAAACATATAATTGAAGTTGAAACATTAAAGTATAGTTAAACTGAAATAGAATTTAAGTTACACATAATGGCCATAAGTACGTGAGATCTAGCAACCGCACGGGGAAGTGTCGGCATCTATCCCCAAAAAATAATGGCCCCTGCGAGTGTGGGGTGGCTAACCTAGCCCTGATGGCACTCACACAAGGGGAGGTCGGCTAGCTCTCCCTTCTGAACGTGATCACATCAATGCTTGAATAAATGTTAAAACTGAATACTGAACTGAACATAAATATCACTATAAAGGCACGTAACATGTGGTAATACATGTAAGCAGGTAGTTATGTCACATATAAAGTGGTACTGAATAAGAATGAAGTAAACTGAGTAATGGAGTACAATAAGATATGGCTTAGATTTATCGAATAGATGGAGTACGGGGGATTTTATGGAATTCCCTACTAGAAGAGTGAGCCTCAACTCACCTTAATTTGCCTTTTGATCCAATTCTAAGTTCAAGACGACCAACAATTCAATTTTGAGACCGTCACAATCACGATATTGATAAATAGAATAATTAGTGAGCTAAAGAAATAATTTTTCACGGGCAAGGAACAAACTTTGCTGGTTCAAAACATCTGACATTACCTAATAAGGAAATCATACCAATTAAAATTCTTTACTTCCCTACCCATCACATGTATATATGTTTTCTCAATCTTATCCGTTCATTATTTCAAAATTTCTCCCAAATAAATGTTGCGAAAGCCAAATGTATATAGTGTGAATGAGTCACAACTACTATACCAAAAATTATGGCAGCCACCAAATAATAAATAAGAAATAAGACAATAAAGCAACAATAAAAGGAACACCAAAATTAACGAGGTTCGGCTAATTTTGCCTACTCCACGGACACAGCCAATATTTTATTTCACTCCAAAATTATAAGTGAAATAATACTAAAGAGAGAAGATACAAATGCCTTAA